>JAAAKG020169494.1:0-27718 GCA_010014905.2 Druon quercuslanigerum | reverse complement strand
GAGGTGTGTTAAGGAATAGGAAGAAGGTGAAAGAAAAAAATGTAAACCCTTAGGGGACACATTAGAAGCTTCCACTAAAAAATTAATAGTTGAATTTTCAACTAAAAACAGTCAGTTTTCAAACCAAAAGTAGAATAGTTAATTTTTCAGTAAAAAACTTCCAACCAAAAGAAACATATTCTGAACCAACAATAAAATACTAAACTTTTAATTAAAAGAAGTTTAGAAATAAGGAAGGATAGGAAGTCTGTATTGAGATGATTTATCCGTATATTAAAAAACTTCTTTGAAGAATTTAAGGGAATTGTAATTGATATTTAATTTTTCATGTGTGATGTTACATTCTACTTTAACCCATACCTCTCTACGTCACAAAACTTTTCACCATACTACCTGTCAATTTTTCTTAGCTTCTTAATAACCCGTTTCCTTATTTATAAGATTTATAATTTTTATTGGTACTATAAAAAGTCGCACTTTCCAAAGAAATTGAATTGTAATTAATTATTAGAACAGAAATGTGAAGTAGCTCGTCGAGCACAATTTCCAACTTTCGTCTTTTCAGTCACTGGTCGCCGAGAATTCCAGAGTCCAAAGTCTCATATCGATTTCCGTTATTTCACATTGGGACCTGTATCGTCGTCAATCGTCTTTTTTTATTTTTTTCGAACTCGTAAATTTTAAAGTTTGACATTACACCCTCGACTTCATCTTCTCGAGGCGAGAGAACTTACGAGTTCAACGCGACAACCCGTTAAACGAAAGCCTCAGGATATTTGTTATTTCCTTTCGTACCTGCATTTTAAAAATCGAAAACGATTAAACTCTAAAAATAAAATATATTGTGTCAAAAAATTATATGGAGAAGTCTGTCTAAAGAACTTGGTATTACTAGTGTTGCAAAGAAGAATTTTTTAAATTATCATTATTTGTTTGCAAAATTTTACTTTTCCTACAGATTATCAAAGTGAGTAGATTATGGCTTTAATATCAGAGTAAATAAATATTATTAATAATATTGATTGATTTCGAGATATTTTCATTGTTTAAATAACTTGCATTTATTCAAATTTTCTTTCACAAAATTATAAAAATGTAGTGTTTCATTTAATTCATGATTAACTTGATAAATGATAAGAGTAATATTTCTCGCCAAAGACATTGCCTAATTTTTTGAATTAAAAATCATTATCTTGAGGCTTCTCATGGGAAAGGTAAATAAGACTAGAGTTTTTTTCGGATTTTCCTAACTATTTATTCCGAAATCATTCTTATTCTTTCCAATTTTTTTATTAAGAAAACTCTCTTTAAACCAGTAATAATGTATAAAAAATTGAACTTTTAAAAAAAGAAAATACTTATAAAGAGCGATATAATGTAATAGATTTACATAAACTAGAATTGTGTACACCTATATCATGTAAAGATAGAAGTAAGCGAATATAAATTGTTAAAATTGTTTTAACATTTCTTCAACAAAAATAGTTACTCCTGGCAATCATTACCAGTGTCATTGAATAAAGAAAGAACTAACTATTAATAATTTGTTGAGAAAGTAAAACAAGTTTAGCCAAATGTAAATTGTTGAAACAATTAAAATATATGTTAAACAGAAACAATTGCTCCAAATAATCATTGTGTGTGCTATTAATTAAAAAATACAAACTTTCTATGATTAAGTGAAATAAATTAACAACTATATGTAGTTGAAACATTTAAAAATAAATTAAAAATTAGTTAACAAATTTTTAAAATCTTCTCTCCTATTAACTAATAATAATTCATGTCAAAAAAATTCAAAAGAATGAAGCGTATATAAAATTAACTTCTTACGAAGAAGAAAAATTTTTTTATTCGTATTAAAATGTTTTTGTAGTTTTTTGAGGGCATTTTTTCGGCAAAATACAAAGAGTTTGGGTTTAAACAATTAACACCTTTTTTATTTTTAAATTTTCTTGGAAACGTGAAAAAAACATCTTTTTGGATTTAATCATATGCACATACTATTTTTGAAAGAGTTGAATATATCACAACTGTAATTTTCTGAACTTGAACTAAGGAATAATGTTATCATTTTAATTTTTCGCGAAAAAAAAATCTGGTTTAAAAGATTTTTGTGCTATTGAAAAAAATTCGAACAAATTTCAAGTGATGTCAGAAATTTTAAAGGACGTCTAGGAACTTTGAAGGTTTTTCAAGGTTTTCAAAAACTTAATAAGATTTCATAATTTTTAAGGGATTTGCTAGAAACTCGAAGTATATTAAGGACATAAGGGAATTTTGAGGAATTTCTGACTGTCAGAAAATAATAAAAATTATAAACGATTTGGAATTTTTCATATACCAGGAACATTTTTTGATGAAAGAAAATTATTACCTTTTTTAGTGCAAGCTGAAGAATGTACAAGTTAAAAATCTTCAACCTTTTTCACAAGTGTTTTTTTGTACATTAAAAAAACTTCTGTATTAAAATGTTACTTTTTTATTTTATCATTTTGGTGTTATAGTTCAAAAGCAAATTTTGTACACGCACATATTTTTTTATAATTTTCTAAGCTAAGCGATTGGAAACTTCTTTTTTATTATTTTTGAAGGTGAACAAACAAATTTTCACTGGAACGAAATAATTTTTTTAATTCTAGCATCTTCTCTTCTCCCTATTACGGAAAAGATAAATAAAGTTGATTGCGTGAATTTTATTCCTCGAACATTATTTAACAAATATCTAAAACTGGATTTATTAAAAGCAAACAAAACTTAGTTATTTTTCCTACTTTTACGAAAACTAAGTTTTCCTTGTATAAAATCCCTTGATCGTTTTAAAAGGCTCTTCGGTTCATCATTTTCAATTTTGTTACGAAATTATTAAAGAAATTTCGAAAAAAATTTAACTGTATTTAAAAGTTCTAGGATCTTCTCTAGTTTTACAGGAATTTCATAATTTCAAGAACCGGAACAAGTACAAGAATATAAAGTAGTTCTGCAAAGAAGAAGAAAGTAAGAAACAGATATGGAAAACATATGCAGTTATTTGAGAAAGATAAGGGGAATAGGAAAAGATACATAAAAAGGGGACGGATTCAGTATACACAGGGGAGGAAGAGGATCATAGTTCTCCTAGGGGAATTTGCATCTGCATTTTAGCGCAGTGCACAATCCAGGGAACTGAGCCTCATTGCCCGCGATTGGATACAATAGAAGCATACTTTTCAGCTCGCTTTTTAGTGCAAGGAAAATTCAGGACCACTCTCTGCGAAAAAGTTGAATTGTACTTCCATTTTGTATTTTAGAGTGTCATCCAATGCTCGATATGGAAAGTTACCGTGAAGCACGTTGTAAAAGGATCAAAACTTAAATGAAGTTAGCGACGAGGTAGACAAGCCGCGCGAAAGCTTGCGTTATACTATAATGCAAACGCGACTTGCATCTTTCCTCATTTCATTCTCACCCTCTTTTCCATTTTACTTCACACTTTGTTTCCCGTCTTAAATAATACCTTACACAACCAATTCATGTTTACAAGTCCTCGGTTTCACACTGCTTCAACGAATTGCTGTTGAAATAACAAATTGAACCCAGCAGTACATTCAAATGAAGCGGTACCCAGTCCAATTCTATAAATTCCTTATTCTGCTCGAGAAATTGTTTAAGAACAAGCTTAGCTTGGGATTAAGAATAAAACTAGTAACAAACATTCTAACAATTAAGTGTTGAAAATCGCAAAGTTACTTAATCATTTCTCATAATTTTCCTCATTGCACTTTCCCCTCGCTTTCCGTCCCTACTAATGCTGTTCCCTCTTCCACTATCGTTTCCCCTACTTCCCTTTTCCCTACCTATCAACTTCTACGGATCCTCAAATCTCAACTACCATTTGCCTCCCTTTCTTGTTCTTCACCTCTTTCCCTAATTCCATTTGCATAACTTTCTGTCACTTATACTACTTCTTATACTCTCTGTTGCCACCACATCAGTTACTTTCCCTACTTATTCTGCCCGTTGGCACCTTTCATCATGATATTTTCACCCTCTTCTTTATTTTACTTTACGCTTTTTCCTTTGCCTTGGATAATATTTTACACTACAAAGGTATCTTTATACATCCCCGGTTTCACACACACTCAGTGAATGTCGGTTGAAATTACGTCATTGCACTTTCCCCATAACTTCATTTTCCTTCTTCTGCTTCTCCCTATTATAATGCAACTATCTTCACTTCCGTTTCCTACTCTTTAACCCCTACTTATCCTCACATTCCCACTATCCTTTCTCTCCCTTCCTCGTCGTTGTCCACACTTCTTTTCTGTCCACTTTTTATAATCCTAATGTCATCACTTCCTCTCACTTCCCCTAAATTCAAAGTCTCTCACTTGCCATCACTTCCGTTACTTCCTTTAATTATTTTACTGGCTTGAGTCTTAGCTGATTTTTCCAACCTTACTGTCTTTTTTATTTTCATTTACTCTTTGTCGAATCACAAAAGAAATAAAAAAATAAACACAAGAGTTACTTTCAAAAAAACTGGTAGTCCGTCCAATACCTTAATTTCCTGAATTCTGAATTCCATTAGTCGATTTAAAGATTTAACCATAGAAATTGAAGCTAAATAATAGTGTTGGAAAGATATCGAACTAGTATCAAATCTGATGTAGAAGATTAGCTTTAAGTTAAATATAATAATGATACTGGATATTTCTACAATTAATTATCTCAAGTAAAAAAACTATTCCTTCTGATAATTTTACTCGTACTAATCAACTTTAAATTGCCTTCCTTTTTCATTGGTTCTCCTTTTTCAAGTTTTCCTCTCCTCACTTTCCTTCTTCTACTTTTCATCCCCTACTCACCCTAACATCCCAACTACCCATCCGCTTCCCTCCCGTCCTTGGAGGCACCAATTTACTTTTCACGTTCGTAATTCTCCTCCCATAACTCACACTCACTTCCTGTGCTTTCCAGCCCTCGCTTTCTGCTATTTTACATTCCTTTACCTAAACGTCACTTTCCCTTCTCATGCTCAGCTCACTTTTCCTTACTTTCCATATTTCCCCTTCATTCAATTTCCTTCAATTTTCCTCCCTGGCCCCAACCTAAACTGCAGATGCTTCTGCTTGGAGCTGTCAAAACTGAAAAACATCATTCGAGACCAATTATTTTAATAAATTTTGATTTCAGAGTCTATTTTAATAACTAAAATGTTTTGAATCATTGACAGCTTGTAGTTGACAATACAGAGAAATACCTCGTCATATACTATCATGCACATTCTGCTTAAATCTTTTCTCATTTCATTCTCACTGGCTTTTTCATCATACTTTACTCTATTTAAATTTATAATGACAGAATGATGAAGCTAGTTAGTAGTCTGAGAAAGATATCAAACGAGTAAAAAACATAAAGTAGACGCTTAACTTTGAATTAGATATAAAAACGATATTAAATATTTTGATACTAATGGGTCTCAAATAGAAAAATTGCACCCCCCCACCAATTATTCACCTTATCTCAATTCCCCTTAACATTTCTACCCTTTCCCCCACCCTTATTCTAAGTTCCAAACATCACTTCCCCTCCTGTAATATCCCTCCTCTACTTACCCTTTCTATATACATACCCTTCCTAATACACTTCCCCTGCATTCCTTGTCCTTGTACACACACCTCTTCCTCTCACTTTTCCTACTTCCCCTCCTAAAGCTTCTTCTAACTTTTCCTACTTCCCATCACGTCACGTTCCACCACTCCCATTACATCCCCTACCCCTCACATTCCCTAGTTATTTTTTCGCTTACATCTTTCCTAACTTCAGTATCAACCACTCTATTATTTTACTTGACACTTTTCCCTTCTTTTTAAATAGTACTTTAGAAATCGAATGGTACATTGTCGAAGTTCAGGAATTCCTGGGTCTTCTCCATTTTTTTAATTTAGAAATAAAAATTCGAAAATATTTCTTTACTTTGTTTCATGATTAAAAGATTTAGTAACAGGATGATAAATCTAGTTAATAGTGTGAGAAATATATCAAACTAGCAACAAACATGGAGTAGACGCTTTGCTTTGAATTAGATATAAAAATGATAAAAAATATTTCCCCATACCCTTCTCCTTTGAGCTACTTCCATCTAAAATAATTTCACTATTTTTACTTACCCGAATTTCCCAGAAATCTCTCTCCATGGCACTTCCCCTCTCTTCCTCATTTCTTCTATTTCCCCTCTTCTCATTTCCCTAGACCAAGACCACCCTGCGATTCACCCTCCCCCCTCCCCAAGCGAACTTTCCCTTCCTATCACGTGTTCTCTACTCACCCACCATTCCCCTCCATTCATTTCTGCTCACTTTCTGAACTCGGGAAAAAATACGGCAGATTGGCGAACGCGCAGTGGGGTAAAAATTACTCTCTTGATTAGTGCCGACAAGCCTTGACCGACTTTGACGTGATTTTTTTAAGCAGATGAAATAACGCAGAGAGTTATTGAGCTTAAATTTTGATTAAATTTTTGCATTTAAATTTTTAAAAAACATGAAAAAATTTCCAGTTTTTTTATTTGAATTTTCCGGTTCTCATAAATAACAGAAAAATTGCTGTATTAGCCTAATCGTCTATATTTGATCCCGCAATAATATTTTATGATCTGTTTTTATCATATAATAGATTACTACAATGTTTTAAACATATAATTTGCTTAAACAGTGTGTTTTTAGGATTTTAAATAATTTCACATTATTTTAAAATATATATTAAAATAAATTTTGGTGGAAAAAGGTTATAATACAGAAAATTTCTATTTCAGTTTTTCTCATTGCCGATAAATTGAGGAAAAAGATTATTATTCCGTCATTTTTTGACGTAAAAACTCATTTTTTCAATATCAAACTTTTTTATTGACAAGTTAATAATTGTTTCAGTCATTTCACAAGCAAAGTAAGAGGCTCAAAGTCAAATTACTGTTATTGAAAAAACTGATTTTTTTATATCGACAAATGCCCAAATGACGAATTAATTTATTATATTTGTTTTAAAAATCATAAAACATGAATAAAAACTAATTTTATTGTTTAAATATGCCCAAATAAAGCATTAAGTTAGACAAAATGAATTTGGTTAGTTTAATTTCTTTTGAATAATCGTTAAATATAATAGTTGATTATAATACTTGCGGAAATCATGATAAAAGTTTATAATTAGGAAGAATTATATTGAGAGAACAAAAATAAATAATTGTTGTTTCGGAAAGTGCTTGAATAAAGCATTTCTTGATAATATCTACGAGAATTATCCTAGGAAACATTTTCCGCATTAAAATATTGATTTTATTAAATTTTCTTAAAAAATAATGAAAAAACCGTAATATTATTTAAAATAATAGGGAATATACTTTACGAAAATGGCAAATTTTTCATGATATGTGTTTCTTTATCATAAAAATTAAAAAAGTAAATGAAAAGCGGCCTCGAAAACTTTCGTGAAACTTGGTCAGTTTTTTTTCAGTTTTCACGTCCAAATTAAAGCCTGAAAACATCAATTATTAAAAATTAATATTCCTGATTTCGCTGGCGATTTCAGTTTGTTTTTAAAGCTATATTTTGTTTCTTTTCTTTTAACTGTAGTGACATTAGTAGAAAAATACAATTTACTGAGGAGCATTAAGAAACGTATTATTCCAAACATTAAGCAGAAACAAATTTTGAAAGCTTTTTTTTTTATATTTTCATCAAAAAAATATTTTAAAACTATTTCTGCTTGGAACATAGTTCTTCATTAGATAATAAAGGTTGCGATAAAAATTTTCCTTGCAAAATACAATATTGGGTTGAAGGTTCAGACATAAACCTCTTCAAACGATCTAGGTTGCCTTTCACAAAATAGAAAATTTTATGTATAAACTTTTTTTTACTTCTTTTGACCTTCTTCAGCCAAAGGCCAAAGAAGAAACTCTGGTTTCTTAACTTGAACAAGATTTTCAGAAAAAAGGTTATATACTTATAAGAACGAGCTAAACAACAAAATTGGCATTTTTCTAAAAAGCGATAAGATAATTCTGTGAAATGTTACTAAAATAATTTGAAACAAAATTTGATTAGAAAATGTTATCCAGTTTCAAGGAAATGGATGTGTCAGTTGGCAATCTCAAAATGAGCCTGACTGCAGATTGGAACAGGCTCGGCTGTGGATTGCGGTGGAAAATATGACATCTTCAGATTCAATAGAAATTAAAAACTCTTGCACTATTGACATTGTGAATGCGGATGGAAAAGATCTGATTTAAAAGAGTATGCCCATTCAGCGAAAATTGTCGAAGAATTTTGAGGTTTCAGTTTCATCGGGTTTAAAAATAATCTGTACGTAGAAATTAAAAATCGAAATTTTAATTAAAAAAAAAAGAACTCGTTCCTAAAATATGGCGTGGTCTAAATAGGAATTCCAAAGGCTTAATTCAAACAAATGATTCTTTTTCGAGAATATCAATATATGGTTTGACGGTATCATACTGATCTAGAATTAGTTTTAGTTAAAAATTAATGCGAACTGAAATTTGATTATTTTTATTCCTATGTCACAAAGTAAGCATTCGAACAATTTTTGTTAACACAACTGGTACTTGACTTTCTAGGAATTTTGTATGCAATAAACCCATTTTCTGAAAAATTGTGATTATCGAGTTACTTTGAGTAAAGACAATATTTTTGAAAAATTTTTTTATCATAGTTCAATGTCAAATTATTATGGATTCATAAAATTTAAACTTAAGTACATAAAGTAGGACTTTAAAGGAAAGACACAATATATTATTGTCACCACCGCTTTTTTTTAGAAAGAGGGCACAATTGTAAATAAACTACTTTATAATCATTGGAATAGAAAAGTGTATAAATCATGTTTGAATACCAAACCAAATTTTTCCATTCCTTTATTAAATAGGCGGCCCTAAATTGGATTAGTGGTTTTATTATTATCACACTGGTATGCCAGATTCTTTTAAATTTTTGTCTACTTTATAATCGTGGCCTATCTCCTGTATCACACCAGGCCTGCGAAGGTACCACCCTCTTTTGTGTAACTCCTATGCCAGTTTCCTCTTGATGACTATCATCATCTTGAATGGCTTCTCGATGGAGGGCTTCTCTCCTGGCGGATTCGAGAAAAGCTGCTACTAGGAGTGCAACTTCGTGTCTGATGAACACTTCGTAGATTTACTCTTCTTGTTGATACCTTCAACCTACAGAGCGTTGGGTAGGATTCACAAAATCCGGCGTCTGAAAGTCTTCGAAATTCTTGTCAAGCATTTTCGAAATGATCCATCAGGCGTTCATTCTCTAGTTGGGTCATTTGGTGAAACCTTAAATTTTCCTAACTAGTCACGTGCCATCCATAGCCTAGCCTGGGTCTCACCTGGGTTCAGTTGACAACAGCAAATTAATTTTATTTTCCTGGGCTGGCGAAAGTAGTACTAAGGAATTAAATTTCTGGTTATGAACACTCAGGAAGTATCAATTTTATGATTGGGATACCCCAAAATGTACACTTAATAAAGGCTTTGGGCACGGTTAAAAGTATAAAGCATTCTTGAAAAGGGATTATTCTTGAAGAGGTCTCGAAGAGACACTACTCCTAAAGTGGTCTTGGAATGACTCGACTCTTAAAGTGGTCTCCACAAGACACGACTATCCTAATCTCTCATTTCCCGCGGTGATCAGACTCTCTAAAGTGTCTCAGCGCGGACGGTGGAGAGTGACCGGTCCGTATCGGAAACTAGTCTAACACCCGTTACACGACCAAGTGCTCCTTCCACCACTCGCCAGTGGTAGCGACCGACTTTAGTAAGACGGCACTGTATTCGGCTGTCCGTAGACCGTTTTCACTAATTTGTATTTATTTATTGATAACATGCAGGATAAATTTAGTATAAACCAATGGAAAATAGATCAGTTGCCTTCAGGAATGTTTTTGGACTTTGGAATTCCTCCAAATGCTTATAATAAGAGTTCATAAAGTCCTACAATTTTCTTAATCAAAAACAAGTTATTGGAGGGTTCTCTTTTTAAATAAAAAAAATTTGTTTTCTGAAGACTTTAGGAAAAAAGAAAGGGGCGGAATGAAACTGTTGACGGAAGAAATCTAGAATTTCAGAAGAGGAGAAATCTATAGGCAAATAGAAAAAGTGAAGAGGAAATTGAAAGACGTTATCACAGCTGAGGAAATAATGTAGGGAAATTGAGGTTGAAAAAATGTACTTTGTACATGTATTCATTAGAAACATAATTTATTATTATATAGATGTTATATATTGATATAATTCATACTTTTTTCATAAGCCCTTTTATTAAAAAAATATTTTAAACATTATACGAATTAAAAATAATGTCGTGCTTTTTAAAACTCTTTCGTGGTTGAAGTAAAAAGTTTAAATTGTCTAATTAATTATTCAAAATATAACGCATGTTTCAAGATAGCGCTTTTTGGTGGAACTATTCACATTCGAACAATTTGTGTAAATAAAATCATAAAGTTTTGTAAAAAAATAAATTTTTTTTAAATTTATATTGTATTATTTGTTTACAACAGAAATTCGCATTTTTTAAGCCAAAACATTATAAAGATTCCTACTTTATAAAAATGTAAGATAATGTTATCATCTTAAGGTTTATAATTTTCAAAACGCTTAGACTTGAAATAAGATACAATATTGGAACATGTAACAATTCTATTAACGTTTTTCCCAGGGAAACGTCTATTTAAAAAAAATAATTGCATTTAGTAAAGGACTTGGAAATTAGATCAATTTTTTCTTACGTTATGTTTTCATATTTTTAGTTTTTTTGTTGTATTTTTCTTCGAAAATTACTACTTTTAATTTTTTTTAAACAAAAAATTTTCAGATTATCAGATTATCAGTATGATTTAGATTATCTAAATTATTATTTATTTAGATTATCGGTACTTTTAATTTAAAACAAACGGATTTCAAAGATGTTGAAAAATACCTAAACAATTTTCGGTTACTATCATGTTTTTCACCAGAAATTAGTATTTATTTCAAAGAAAATTTACAATTTTGAAACAATTTTAGATCATCAATTTTGATCAATTATCAAAAATAATTTTTTTATTATTCATTTATATTGCTTTAGAGAACAGATATTATGAAGTAAAAAATTTTTATAGATTTTAATTTTATATATAATATAAACATTGCGAGAAACAAAAAATAATCGCACATGGAGCGCGCGTATTTGTTCTACAGCGAATTACAAATTAATACAGAAAAAAATCTCTAAAAACATAATCATGTAAGTGGCAATTTTTCCGAAACACGTTTTATGGTCTCAAAAATTCTATAAAATTCCGCAGCACATTTCGATAGAAAAAAATTTATTTTCAAATTTTTTATACAATTTTTACTGTAACAATTTTTTGCAATAATCTAGATACAAGAAAAATGATAGTACTCTTGGGCCTTTAATTTGTTTTATATTATGATTGTGGCGTTTCAATGATATATTAGATGTTCATTACAATTTTAAAAAATATAACAAAATTTCCCATCACTTACATATTTATGACAGAGGATGATTTCTTACGATATTTTTGTTTAGAAAGCATTAACTTTTTCCGACTCTTTTAAATAGATTTATAGAGCTCCATCTACTTTCTATTGTAATTACTTACTTTTTTTGTTCAACAAACAATTTTACATTTATGAAAGCTTTTTGGCTTTTCTGAAATTTTTTTTCTTTGACACTCGCACGGTTCTTCCGTGACATCCTTCAATTCTGTTCAATGGTTGCACGCCCAAAGAAATTGAAACATGCATGTGTTGAAGGTTCATGTGGTTCATTAAAAAAAGGGATGATTGTTTATTTGAACTAACAATTTATTTAAAAATATTTAAATCTAGTGATACACGTTTCAATTTCTTTGGGCGTGCAACCAGCTACCTAGATTTTCTTCTCTTATAAACTTTTCGTAAACGTTATTCTAAGGTTCACCTATGCTAAAAGCAATTTCTCTTCGAATAATATATTTTTAGGCAAAAAATCCGTAAACGTGTAAAGAAAATAAAGCTTTCTTCAGTCATATTAACATAGGAGGTTATAAATTATGCAAGATATCGAGATGTTGAGTACGTGAATTATGTATACCACAATAGCCCATCGATTGCTTATATTAATTATTTTATCGGCTTTTGTAATGCATTGTAAAGCCGTATCTATGGCCTCAAATAGGATGGTAAGAGAAGGAGCCATTAAACTCTAACATAGTGCTCCAGTGGTGGATCTAAAGCACAACCAAGCACTCTGGTATAACCGACACCGCGATCAGAAAGCCAAGTCCTGTACCTCACCTCCATATGAGCGTCTCTCTCACTCTCGTCCAATTTTGCTTTCTCTCTTGAACCTTGTCTTCTATTCGTCTCTCAAGCCGCCCTCGGAGCAAGACATATCTCTCCACCAAGTTTCATTTACCTTCCGACTCCAAGACGATACCTGTTTATTAATGTCCTTCAGGCTGCCCTGGTTACGGCAACCTGCACTAAGAAATTAGTGCTTCTAATTTGTCTGATTCTTGACATAGAAACTACCTCCCTGTGGTAATTAAATTTTCCTCATTAAACTCTAGTGATGTATTGTAAGATTCATGTATTCCTTCCCTCATGCAGTTAGGCGAAACTTCGATTTTATATTAAAAGAAAAAAAATACCCACCACATGTTTAAACATGTTTTCAAATTGGATGGAAGCTTCTAATTTGTCCCCTACGGGTTTACATTTCTCTTGCACCTTCTTCTCTATTCCTCAACACACCTTCCACACACTTGCTTGGTGGTCGGAGGGGGACTTACAGTTTGAGGTGGGTTCCGAACCACCAAGAGCAACAGCCTTAAGTACTTAGAGAACCTTTTTCTCTAGAGGTACCGGTCCCACGACTCTCCGGAGATGAACAACTCCCTTGCTAGCCTAGTGTTCACCCCATGGGCCACCGAGGCTCTTCCAGAGTGCGAGGCGGGAATCGAACCTAAAAGCCGACTGAGTGGGTCCAAAGCATTATACTCTGAAATGGAAGTTTTTAGTGTTCCCCCTAAGGACGCATTTACTTCTTGGTGGAGGTAAAACTGCAGTTCAAGGTTGGTTCCAAACCACCAAGAACATCAGCTTTAAGTTCGTAGAGAACCTTTTTCTCTAAAACTACTGGTCCTAAAACTCTTTGGAGATGAACTAGACTAGTCTTCTCTGCATGGGCTGCTGAGGCTCTTTTAGAGTATGAGGCGGCAATCGAAAATACAAACCGGTTCAGTGGATGGAACGCCTGTGCCTAAGAATTAATTCTTTTGATATATCAATTCTCATCTTTTTTGCAAATTAGGAAGTTACAAATTCTATTTTAGCTATGAGAAACTATTTATTGCAATCCAATGGTTGTCCGCCTTTACTCCACCGGGTCGGGTTAAGGCGTCCTCTTGAGGTAAGAAGGCAAAAACCGCTATTCTATAATACTGAATAGCAAAATATTATAAATTATAAACTTTCATTTTTATTTTACGGAGTCGTTCAAAAACTGAGTTGTACGATATTTTAAACCCTTTTTTCGTCCTTTCCTTCCTCGTCAGAGATAATCACACAAAGCTCAAATTCCCCAGAATGACGTTGCAAATACGAACGGGGAAGTAGAGTAATTTTTCACTATATTTTAATTTTGAAGTCGAAATGTAATTTATTTTAAACACCACTGTTAAATTTTCAACCTACAAAATTAACTAATTAATTTTCTATAATAGAAATTAATTTTCAACGAATTCGTTAAGTTTGCAAGCTAAGAAGTTGAATTAAAAAAAAACAGTTAAGTTTAATTCCTGAAAAGGTGAATATTCAACCGAGTAAGATCATTTTTTAATTCGATAGATGAATTTTTAAAACATTTATTTTAGACCCGTCAGTTGCATTTACAACGAACATTTGAATTATTAAACAAAAGAGACAGATTTGTTTAACAAATAGTCGAATTTTCAGCCTACAAAGATGAATTTTCAACGGAATGGTCGAATTTTATACAAAACAGAATTAGGTTTAACCACAACAATTTTCTGATAAATAGTCAAATAGTCAATCAATGATTTTAATAAATCTCTAAAAATGAAAAAAAAAATGTTTGACCGTCTTGGGAACTTACATGAATAAATTTAATTTAATGTATATTCATGAGATTTCAAATTACTGATGCTTTTTCAAATGGCTTTTTAAATTTTCTAAAGGATTTTAAAGAAAATCAACAATTTAAAGTTTTTCCAGAGAATTAAGCGGGAGTATCAAAAATATTTTTAGTGAACTCTAGAAATTAAATCAAATTATATTATTTTCTAAGGATTTCTAGTAATTCTTAACATGTAGATGGATGATAACGCTGTTTAAAAAATGTCACAAGATTTAAGAATTGCATTAAATTCCTAAGGATGTGAAGGCACTTTAGATATCTTTAGGTATTTCGATGGTTTTGACAAAACTAAATAAATAGTTTTAATTTCATTTATTTTTAAGGGAATATAAATGATTTATATCTACTTTCATAAAAGCATTTTGAAGTCTTCCGAAGGTTTCAAGAGATAAGGTTTTGAAAAGATGTAACAAAGTTCAAGGAACTTATAAAAATTGTATAGATTTTTTTTAAGTTTTAAGAGATTTCTAGTAAAATTAAAAAAATTAATTAAATTAAATTTCGAGGGAATTTCTATTAAATTCGCAGATTTCAAGGGGTTTTAATATATTCCAAAGAATTTTAAAAGATTCGAGAATTTTATTAAATATCAAAGGTTTCTAGGGATTCCAAGGGTTTTAAAATTCTTTTACCTTTTTTAAACAAATTTTTAACTTTTTTAACAGATTTCAAGAGATTTTTTGTGATATTAAAATATTTTTAAAGGTATGCACAATTTCAAGGTGTATCAAACATTTTAGCTCGATTTCATAAATTACAATTGAGTTCTAGAGAATTTTGGACAAATATTTAAATTGATTTGAATTTGAAGTAATTTCTAACGAGTCTGGACATTTCGAGGAGTTTTAAGGTATTTCAAGACATTTTAAAAGATTTGAGGATAATGTCAATTCTCTAAGGATTAACGATTTTCTTAGAGAACTTTAGTGAATGAGTTTAATTTAATTTATATTTCCTAGAGATATAAAATAGCTTTTTTCATTTACTTAATTTTTTTCATTTATACCTTCAATGGATTTTTATTTTTTGCCTAGATTCCAAGGAAATTGCGGTTTTTTTATTAATTTCACAAGACTGGTGGATTTAAATAATTCTCAAATGATTTCAAGGAATTTCAAATATTGTAAAATGAAGTAAAATGAAGTAATTTATTTTAAATAAAATAAACATAAATTAGATTCCCGATGATTACACAGATTTGAAAGGTTTTAAGCGAGTTTAAAAGGATTTTTAAAACTTTTCAGGGATTTTAACGATTTTTCAGAAAAATTTCATGAATTAATTTAATTTAATTTATATTCAAGGGAATCGAAATGATTTATACACTGTTTTTCTAATGGATTTTTACGTTTCCAAAGAATTCAAGGGAACTTAAAGGATTCTGAAGTTTTTGAAAAAATATACAAAATTTCAGGTGATTTGAGAAGATCTTCTGAATTTCTAGAGGACTTTAGGAAAAAATGAAATTTAGTCGAATTGCAAGGGCTTCATAGTGATTTCACAGGTTTGAAAGGATTTTAAGATATTTCAAGAAATTTTACCAGATTTGAAAAATTTTAAGGGTTCTTAAGGGATTCCTAAAGATTTCAAATGATATAAAGAAAGTCAAGAAATCTCGAAGAATTTGATAGTTTCGGAAGATATCAAGGGATTTCTAGAAGAATTTGGAAAGTAAATAAAATTGAATTGAATTTCATGTGATTTTTAGTGATTTTGCTAGAACTAGTTACTATCGGTCAGTATAGATGTCATTCCACAATCTGTGAAATCAGAAATCAAAACTACCGATCAAGTTAACTCTTCAAATAATCTAGAATACTTAACGTCATTTTTGACAAGGTGGAAAATAAATTTATATATTCGTAAAATTGAATTTTTCTGAAAGAAGATCTATTCAAGTCGCTCCACTGGAAATCGATCTAAAGAATTCCCGATTTCCGGTGGGGTGCTTTTCCAGTTAGGCTATTAGAGAGATCGAGGCAAATATATTTTTTCAGAAATTAGGCCACCTAAAGCAAGGTATTTATGATACTCTAATTAATTTTACTCACTTTAACAGATTACCTATTCGTTTAAATTACATTTTATACTATCATAATTTATTTTTGTTATTTAACGAGCAATTTCGTGGTAGAAATAATTAAATAAGTGAAAAATCAGTGCCTACCACCTAATTACTGCAATTGTGCTACAGAAAGAGCTAATAAACGCTCTCTTAATAGACAATGAAAAAATTCGCAGACAAGAGGGAGACAATAGTTAAATTCTTGAGAGAATCTCCTCTTTTTTAGTGAAGAAACTTAACTTGGTTGACTTTTTCTCTCATCCTGGTTAAAATCGACTTCGTTAATAATGCCGTAAATCTCTTGAGGCATCGAGATGAAATTTCGAGAGGGAGCTTAGTTGTGAGAAGGCTGGCCATTATGCAAGCCATCCAAACCCTAAAGGAAAATTATGGTCAAACGTCAAGTTTTAGAGCACCATAATCCGAATCACGTTTAGCTGTACCTGCAGCACCTAACTTAAATCCTGCACATTAAATTAAATCAGAAAATGTTACGAGATAAAGGGCATACAGTAAATTGTTTTACATAACTTAAAATGTTATTATAACGATTGCTTATTCTCCTCAGAGTATAATATTTATACTGGAGATAAAAAATTAGTATTTACAATTTTTTACATCTTTCTATCTATTGTATCTATTTATTAATATACATTTATATTTTTCTCCTTCTATCCGTTACTAAATTTTATTCACATCATA
Source organism: Druon quercuslanigerum (assembly GCA_010014905.2). NCBI lineage: Eukaryota > Metazoa > Arthropoda > Insecta > Hymenoptera > Cynipidae > Druon > Druon quercuslanigerum. Next base: position 10,738 of record JAAAKG020169494.1, on the reverse strand, counting down.
ATTCATTATATTATGTTTTGCATGACGTTATTTTATTAATCCTTATTTGATCCTACTATACTTTTCTATCGCCTATGTGCGAAAATGTGTTACTCAGTTTTAACATAGAAATGGATAAAAAAAAATTTAATTTTTTTTTTGTAAAAATAGAAATATATAACCTTTCTATAGAATTTTCTGTCAAAACTTAGTAGCTCATTTATGTCTCTAGGAGATTAAGAAATATTTCATATCGATGAAAAAAAAGGAAAAAATATTATGTAAACTAAAAAATAAAAATCGATTAGTGTTGAATGATTTATAATAGATATGGATTGTAAAATGTAGATTAAAAAGAAAATTATAGTAGAAGTAATAGTGCAAATAGTAAATATAGTGGAAAACTGGAAATAATTGTAGATATAAATTTTTTTTTTCTGTTAGCATACTATAAGGATTCCATAATTTTAGCGAAAAAGCAAAATCGCAAATGGTAAAGAATTACTTAAAATATGATTACTAAAAAAGAAAATTTCCTAAAAATGAAAATCTGCAAAGTTGTAACGTATCAAAAAATAAAAACCAAAGATAATATTTAATTGAAGAAATTGAAGTATTCTGATAGTAAAACATAACAAAACTAAAAAAAATTAAATTTAGAAATTTCGGTACAAATAGCCCCTTTTCTAGCTCGTTGCAACTCTTTCTTAAATGTGTGCTTTTATAAAGTCGATATGATTTAAGTTTGAAGCAAGTGAAACAATTTTTATGGTTAAAAAATTATTTTATAATATTTAGCATGATTAGCAAAAAAACATTCAATTTAATTTTTCGAAAGAAAATTCTCGCAGATACAAAAATTATTTTAACTTCATAAATTTAACAGAATCCATTTACTGTGTAAAGAAGACATTTAATTGTATAATATAAAATTCAGTTCATCCATGAAATCAACTTTTGATAGATATTTTTTTTTTAATTTATCCGGGAAGAGAACGTCGGATTTAATGGAGCACCATCATTTTCTAATTCTACCCAATATTTCCTAAAACCCCCTGCTCATGAAGAAGATATCTTGTACCTGAACACTTTGATAATTTTGGTGATTAAGAATTTCTAAATCGGCTTATTTTTCTTAACTACTAATTTAAAAATATTTCCACTTTATTTATAAATAATTAACCTTTGTAGTTTTATTTATTTATTTATTCTTGTAAAATTGAAATTTCCGAAATGATGTTTTCGTTAATTTGTAGCATTCAGGATATTTACTTTTCGGCAAATTCTATTTTCTCAAAAATATAGGAACTAATGGTACTGAATAGAAAAATGTGCAATGAAAAGCATAGAACAATATATGAAAAAAATTGTAGAAATTGATTCACGCGGATAAATGTTTACATGAATGTGAATTAAAAAGGACAAAATAATATCAGATAAAGAAAAGAATAGAAATGGATAGCAATGATGAAAAAGTATAGATTAAAAATAAATTAATGGGATTAGGTGACAGAAATTTTAGAGACAGATAAAAATTAATAAATTTTTTTTAAGCGGATGGAATAGTGTTATAAAATATAATACAAAAATAAATTCTTTTAGACAGGTTGCGAATTGCTTCCCCTACTAAACGACCCCTTTCTGTTTCCTTCACTTCCGCTCAGTTATCCAATATCTTCTTCTTTTTTTTTGCTCTCCGTTACTTTTCCTTAGTCAAGGCATTGTTTAAATCTCTTCTTCTTATAAATTCCCTACACTAAACCCCCTTCTTTCGCATGACTCTTCTATGTTCACTTTCTTTTCCTTTCCCTTTTATCTCACCATTTACTTCTCCCGTCGCTTTCCTTATTTCGGTATTTCCCCTGCTTTTCATACTTCATACTTTTTACACTTCTTACTTCCTATCCTTCTTTGTTCCCATACTGATTTTTTCCTATTAATTAAAGTAGACACCGTGAGCCTACAAAAATGGTTTGTAGTCTATTATGACGTTATTGAAATGGATAGAATATTTTTAGAGGCCTAATACCAGTGTTTGATGTTTGAACATCAAACACTGGTATTAGGCCTCTAAAAATATTCTATCTAATTAATAACCAGTCTAACTGAAACTCTGTTTCAATAACTCTGTTTCAAATTTAAAGTTATTGAAATGGTTCAAATCTTCCTCTTCCATAATTTCCCTCCACTATACTCCTTGTATCATCCGATTCTCGGCCCCTCCATAATTCCGATCCTTCTATAACTATCCCTTCTCTATTTCCCTTCTCCTTACTCCCCCCCACTCATTTTCCTTCCCTATACTTTTCCAAGTGCGCTTCTCCTACCTTTGCTTATCCTGCTTCACCCCCCTACTGCTTTACTCATCCTTCCTATAATGTTCTTCCCCCATTTTGCCAATGCCTCACCTTTTATAACTTGGCCTATTTCTGCCCCACCTGCTGTCACTTTACTACACTACTACTTTCTACTGCTACAATTCTCTTCACCTACCCAAAATCCCCTTCATTTATATCTCTAGCTTATACTTCCTCTTACCCCCTTAACATCCTCTCAGTTCCCCTCTCGGGAGAAAAGTAGGATGCAGAAAAGTAGAGCCTATGAATGCTTAAAGAATGTGTTTTTAGACAGATAGAATACTATTAAAAAAGAGTATGGGAGGTAAAATTCTTGAAGAGGGCACGGCATTTTTCATGTCATGAAAATTTTAAAAATATCATGCGAATATCAAGTTCTTAGACATGCAAATACGAAGCAATCAATAGTTTTCCAAACATCAATTTAAAAAAAATTATTGTCGCAACTGAAATCTTGAGTACGTTTTTTTGTAAACTTTGATTATTAAAAAATGACTTCATCTATCTTTTAAATAATTGGCAGATATAATTAGCAATGTGTAAAATTTCAACGAAAGTACGAGTTAATGAAAAAATTTTCTGTACATTGTTTATTTATAAATTGTTTATGAACAAATTCGATTTTCGAGGTGTTCTACGCCTCGGATTATGTGCCGCGCCTCACAGAGGAAAAAAATTAATTTCTTGGTTTAAAAGAACGTACAGCCCGGAAATATCGACCGATTGGGACAAAAAAAATTGTTATAGCTGATATGATTTTTAAGAAAGTTGATGAAGCTGATTTTTAAATAGGGTCTGACTTTTTTATAAATAAACAACTATGAAGAAAACAATGGCGATTTGTTCTATTTTACGTTCCCGGTGCTCGTCAATAACATTCAAATTATTGTAATCGCCTAAATTTAATTGAGTGACATTATTTAAAGGTATTTCTATATTATATAATTTAAAAAAAAAATGTATGAACAAATTATTTGTTGAAAGAATGTTTGTTACGATTGTTTAGTTATCTTGCAAGAAATTTGTGTGAAAATAATATAATGATGCAATCAGGCATTTATTGACAAACAAAACTTCGCTTTTTGACATCTATAAGAGCATGTGAATCCACTCAGATCCATATATTAACGACCTTACTTTTCCAGATTATGGAATTTTTTTTAAACTTCAGAACTTTTTTTGTAAATAAAACATCGGACTGAAACTTTGTAAAATGTAAAAGAAGACCATAATGCACGTTTATGTACTTCATTTGAGTAAGAATTTCGATAAAAATTATTTACAAAGACATTAAATGGAACCATTTTTTGACATAACTTACAAATTTTCTAAACCTAAAAACATTTTTTGTACTTAATGTATCTGCGAGATGTAAAAAAAGTATGAAAACGTAATTTACTGTCGGCTCTTGCATTTCTCGAAGTTTAAAGCTGATATTTTAAATATAAAAAAAATTCTTAGGTTAAAAAAATTTCAAGATACAAAGAAAATATGTCAAAAATGGTCCCAGTTTTAGTTTCCTTGAAAATAGTTGTTGGCAAAATTCCTACTCAAATAAAGTACACAAACGTAGGTTATGGTCTTCTGATGCATTCTCCAAAAGTTTGAGTCCGATATTTTATTTACAAAAAAAGTTCGCGAGTTCAAAGGAAATTTAGTAAACTGAAAAAGTAAGGTCGGTAGTATAGGTATTTGAGTGTGTCAGCTAATTTTAGAAAAATTTATAATTTTTTTTATTAATTTTATGAATTAAAAAAAAATTAATAAACAAATTTAAATAAAAAATTCATTATTTGGGCATTTGTTGACAGAAAAATTTGTTCTTTCAATGCTAGTCCTTTCAGTTGGGAACTTCGTGACCATTTCAGCATCATTTATAACAAGTTGATAAATTTTATAATTTTTTAAACAAATGGAGAAATAAGAACAAAAAAAGAAAGAAGAAGAAAAGAAGAAAAAGAACAAAAAATTCATAATTTATTTATTCATTTTATGATTTTCTTAAAAACAATTTTAATAAACAAATGCATTATTCGGGCATCTATCGAGAGAAAATTTCTCTTTTCTTCAAATCAGACTTAATAATTGGGACCTTCATAGTAAATTCAGCAACATTCATGATTATTTGATAAATTTTAAGATTTTTTTTTAACGAATTTAACAAAGAAATGCATTATTCGGTCATTTGTTGGCCGAAAAATTCGTTTTTTCGATATCATTCTTTTTAATTAGTCACTTCATGATTTCAGCAAAATTCGTAATTAGTTAATAAATTTTATCATTTTTTAGAAAAAGAATTTAACAAACAAATGCATTCTTCGGGCATCTGTAGATAAAAAAATGCGTTTACCCATCGTTTATTAATATTTTTTGAGTGATCGAATTTTACAAAAAAAGGTACTCAAATTTCCATTTGCAAAAATAACTAATAAGCAACTTAATTTTTGGAAAACTGTTGGTTGCATCGTGTTTGCTTAACTAAGAATTTAATAATCACATGATTTTTTTAAATTTCTATTACACCATGAAGAATGCGATGCCCACTTCAGAAATCTTACCTCAATGATCCAAATTCATAGATATCGATATATACTTACATACATTATTTAATTTATTTATTATTGCAAGCATTTAAGGTGATTTAAGTAGATTCCTTTTTTCATTTCCAGCAGCGTGCGTAAGTGCACAGCGCACTGTTTTAAATTTTGACTGTAAAAGTCTTTTATGACAAAACTTTGAGTGTTGATCGAGGAAGTTTGTGTACCCTCTGTATACGTACAGCTCTTGAGCGTATTCTCTAACATTTCGTATAGTGACAATAAAGCTTTAAGAAGCCGCGGTTCGAAAAGACACTGGCTAAGAGGATATGCCAAAAGTTTCAAGGATTATCCGCTCGGAAAGGGTCGAGAGGGTGGTTGGAACTTTCGCAATGTGGGCATATTGCTGGAGACGTGAGAAAATAATGACTTGAATGAGAACAAGAGCCCTGTGGGATCGATTTCGCGATTCTCAATGCTACACGATAGCAAATAAGAGAGAAGCTCTAGAATCCCAATGTGCTCATTGAAACAATTGCTACCATTGCACCCTAAACCTCCCTTCATAAAGATTTTAAACCCGATAATGAGTTTCCATAAGTATCCTAGCATCTATTCTGATCTGCTTTTTAAAAAGAATACAATTGTATAAATTAGAACAAATTAATAACAACAAAATTGACAAAAATTGACAAAATTGTCAAAATCTCTTATGTAAACACAAAGATTTATTACATTATTAGTATACACTACCGTCGGAAATTATGAGATCGATTAAAGCAAGCACTATTAAAAATCACTGCTTGTTTTGAACCACGATAACTCAGCGAAAAAAGATGACACGGCATTTTTTTAAAAATAGTTGGAAAGCCTATGAAATTCCACGTCTAGTAATGTGAAACAGATTTTTTTTTGATCTGCTGAAGGCAATACAGCACGTGATAAGTTTTAAAAAAAATTCTAGATTTTATAAAATTTTGTACCTCGACTTCAACTTTTAGCATGACCTAAGAAAATTGTTTTAAAAATCTGAAAATTATAGGACGTAGAGCCTGAAATTTTATCTTTAATTTAAGGCCGAGATACGAGTTCTCGAGATACGATTAAAAATGTTCAATCGCATCTGAGTTGAGTTTTAGTCGACGATCACGGTTCTAGGCCGGTCTGCTGCTCGCCTCCTTCGTTGAGGCAGGACCGAATAGGCCACGCACAGAGGTGATGCTTGAATGGGGATCTCTAATACTTTTGATTTTGCTTATCAGTAATTTTTATTTTAAATTATTGTAAATTTTTCAATTTATTCATTGTTTTTTTAAGTAGTTACAATTAAAATAATACAAATAAAAATACAAAAAAAAAGTAATACAAAAAAAATTTAGAGTTATCCATATATTAAAGAATAAAAAAATGATGAACAGTGTTTTTATTTTTCACAATCTTTATCAACTAGAATATCAATAATAAGTCAGATATATTGTTAGGAGAGTAAACTATTTTTCAAACGAATTAAGCAGATAAATTCTAAATAAATTATTTATATGAAAAACACTCAAAAATATTAAAACTGAATTATAATGGAATTTCCAAAATAAATTAAATATAAAACCGTGCGTAGGTGTAATGAAAATTATATTGCTGAAATGTTGGAGTATCAAATAATCGTGAAAATTGACGATGGATAGGTGCTAGAAAACGAGTATGTATATATAGTAAACCATGAAGGAAAATTGCAAACTATTTAATAGGAATTAAAGTTATAATAATATATAATAATACTTCCATTTCTATTTAGTTTTAATGAAATATATAAAAAAAACTGTTTTTCATTTTTTTGTTCTTTAATATGAGGATAATTCTGAATTTAAATAATTGTAAATAGTTAAAAAAAAACTATAAATAATTTAAAAAATTTAGAATAATTTGAAATAAAAATTACTGATAAGCAGAATCAAAAGTATAAGAGAGGCCTATTTAAGCATTACCTCTGTGCGTGGCCTATTTGGTCCTGCTTCAACGAAGGAGGCGAGCAGCAGACCGGCCGAGAACCGTGATCGTCGACTAAAACCCAACTCAGATACGATTGAACATTTTTAATCGTATCTCGGGAACCGATTAAGATTTTTTAAGTTTCTTTGGCTTGAATTAGAGATAAACTTTTAGGTTCTATGCCATGTAATTCTCAGATGTTTTCAACAATTTCCCTAGGTCATGCTCAAAATTGAAGTCGAGGTACAAAATTTTAGAAAATCTAGAATTTTTTTAAAACTTATCACGTGCTGTATGCCCTTCATCAGATAAAAAAAATCTGTTTCGCATTACTAGACGTGAAATTTCATAGGCTTTCCAACCCTTTTTTTTAAATGCCCTGTCATCTTTTTACGCTGAGTTATCGTGGTCAAAGCCAGCAGTCATTTTTAATAGTGCTCGCGTCAATCGATCTCATAATTTCCGACGGTAGTGTAGTATATTTTAAATTTTCTATATCTTTGCTAAATGACTGAAATATACGAATAAAATTGATAATCATTTTAATTTTAGAAAAAAATTTTGCAACTGAATATGTCACTGACTACAAATCACCGATTTTCAGTGGAAAATTTTAATATATAATCTTAAATTTTTCAAAAATTGTAAATCTTCTTTGGTCCTAGCATCAGCTAGAATTGTAAAAAAATAACAATTTTAAGTGTAAAATGACAGCTTAAACTAATATTATTTGAAAACATGTGAATCCTCTTTCAAATTTTTTAAATCAAAATCTCAAAAATTCGGTTTAAGAAAAAAAAATTTATCAATAAAAAATAAAAATTTCAAAAAAGCATTTTTTAATTTATATCAATATAGTCTTCCTGATATTTTTGAGAACATTAGAAAAGATTTTATAATTTCAGATTTTAGATTTTCAAAGCAGTTAAATTCATATAAAAAAGATCAATTTGCAACAAAAAAGTTTAAACATCTTCCAAACACGATTAATTTTTTAACAAAAAGATTAGTTATGTTCTAAAACAGACGAAATACCTACAAAACGTTTTGAATTTTTAAACCAATGACATAAATTTTCAACAAAAAGATAGATTTTAACCATATAATTAAATTTAAACCAAATATAATATGAACTTTTAATCACATTATTTAATTTTCTACCAAAGGAACACTAATTTACAATCCAAAAATCATTTAAAGTTTTGAAATATTTTCAATCTCCTAAAAACTGTTAGGATACCTAAATATTCATTAAAATGACTCGAATTATTACTAAAATTTTCAAAATTTCTTTCGCATTTGCTTTTGACAATCTTGACAATATCCTCAAGAATTTTAAAAAAACTGGGTATTACCTTGAAACCTTTCAAAATCTTTGAAGACTTAATAATTTTATTTGCAAATTTTTCAAAGTCTACATCTTTTTTGAGCTTTTTCAGATATGTTTGTACACATTAAAAAAATTTCCTGAAAATCTTTAGATTAGATAACTTATTCTCCTAAAATGAAATTTGTAAGATAAAAGATGATTAAAATTTTTTCGAGAATTCTTTAAGAAAAAGTGGTTCTATGAAAAACTTTTAAAAGTCTTGAAAGGTTCTAAATTTTTCGTTTGGAATCTTTAAAAAGCTACATTTGGTTTTAGGTCCAAATCTTTTCAAATTAAAAATTATTTTGACATCTTTACAAAACTTCTGGTCATCACTTAAACTTATTCGAATTATTTTCAAATGTTGTAATCCTTTAAAATTATACAATTTTAAATAAAAGCAATGTAGATTATGTTCCAAAATTTTAGGAAATCATTTGAAATGTTTGAAAAAGTTTTTAATATTTTTCCAAAATTAATTTCAAAAATAAAAATCAATACAAGTTTTACCTGAATTTTTAGGAATAAAGTTATTATATTAAAATCAATCAAAATCTTAAAAAATCTACATTTTGTTAAAAATGTTTGAAAATTAGGCATTATCTGTTTACAACTTCAAACCTTTTAAAGCTTCGAAAAAACTCATTAAATAATTTAAAGTTTACAATTTTTTAATATCCTACGAAAATTAAATAACTTGCTATAAAATCTTCAGATTCTTGTTCGACATATTTAGATATCTTAAATACTTAAAATAATTTTTTAAAAATAAATCCTATGTCATTAAAGAATTTATCAGAAAACTTATTTCCGGTGCCGGTATTTTTAATACCAGTGCCCAAACAGTATATTCTTCCTAAATTAACATGCAATAAGTTTTTCTCCATAATTTAATTTCTTTAAATTTCTTTAAATTTTAATTTAAAATAGCTTTTTCAAAACTAAATTTTCAGAATTGAAATTCCTTATTTAGAAAAAGTGAGTTACAATATTCCAAAAAATTTGAAAGAAAAAATCTAAAGCCAAGAGTTTCATTCCACCTATTTGTTTTTTTTTTTATATAGGATAAGTCCATTGAGATTTTTTCTTTTTTATATTTCCTTTTCACAAATATCCTAATATAAGGTAGATCTGTCATTATTTTGACTTCCGGTGAGAACGCTTTGCATATTTGGCAAAACCGAACTGCTGAATTCAAGCTAACAAGATTCTGGCCGTGTAAACGTATTATGCATAATAGTTGCGCTTTATTACCCAAGTCCGCTGTCGTCATTCAGTACGCACGATCTCATCACTTCCTGCGCACACGTATGTATAAATGCTCATTTCTAGCATGCATGAAAAGCACATAATAATGCAAATAAAAACATCATTATATTTGAAATATTCTAAGGTTTCTCATCAGCTAGCAGAACACTTTGAAATATATAAAAAATATATTATTATTTTCACCGACAACTAGATTCCAAGGAATTTAAAAGATTCGATTGATTACTAGTGACTTAAAAATATTTTAGCAGACTTTAAAGTATTTTAAAGTACCTTAGAGAACTAAAAAGTATTTTAAAATGTAACAAAATTTTTACGGTACTTAATGAGATTTCCACGTTTTTTTAAAAGTATTTTATGAGATCTTAAGTAATTTAAAAATATTTCAATAAAATAAAACAGTTTTATGGTTTTGCAAAAGATTGCAAAGGATTCTGACACGCTGCATAGATTTCAACATCTTAAAAAAATTACCCAGGACAACTTAGAAAAGAATTTCAAATTTTTCACAAATCTTACTAGATTTTAAAGGATTATCAGGTATACTGAAAGATTTCGATGAATTTTAATGCATTTGAGGAAATTAGGAAGATTTCAGTGGATTTCCAGGAATTATAAGCGAATTCAAAATATTTTTAAAGGCACGGGATTTTAGAGGATTTCGTAAAATATCAAAAGATTTAACGAAATTTCTGAGCATTTGCGTATATTTTAAAGTATTTTGAGGCATTTCTAGGACTTGTCTTTCCATTAAAATATTATAATAGTTTTGAATCAACTGTAAAGGATTTCAAGAAGCTTGAAAATTTCACACAGTTTTCCAAGACATCAAATAATTATAAAGAGATTACAAGATTTTATGCAATATTTTACCCAATTTTAAGAAATTATAAGGAAATTATATATATTTGAATTACATATATCTAAATTTTAAAGTAATTTTAAGAATTTTCACAGTTCTTAAAGCATTAAGAAGAATTTGAAAGTATTTTAAAATAATTTATCAGACTACAGAGGATTTTGAAGCATTTTATTTAATATCGATATATTTTCACAAATTGTTTAAACGTATATTAAGTTGCGGCAGCATTTTCAAAGGGCAGGATCCGGACAAGTCCCGTAATTTGTTGCTATTTTGTTGCTAATTTGTTGCGCAAAAATTAGTTTTGTCGCTCATGCCGTTTCCGAGAAACGTGTTGCGCCGCACCGTAATATTACGCTACGGCAGCAACATGCACTAA
>JAAAKG020169473.1:0-27726 GCA_010014905.2 Druon quercuslanigerum | reverse complement strand
GGAAAGAATCAAAAAGACTTCTTCTCTCATTCAAATTGAAATGTGAGTAAGAGAAACACACATAACGATGTTGAGAGGTTAAGAGTTTGTGAGACTCGTTATGTGTAGCATAATGATTTAACTTTTATTAAATATATATACCAAATCTGCTTATGATAAAGAAATCTAATATTACAATAAAAATGGTCAAAAATTATCAATTTTTAAATTTTGACCTGGGATAAAAATTCAAAATATATTTATTATTATTATTATTATTATTATACCATTCGGCCAAATCTCTTCCGTGGTAAGCTTAACTCGTTTAATTTTAAACGAATTATTATTGGTTAAGTTTCACACTGAAGAGGGCACCACTCTCCTGCAGGAATCTGTTAGAAGTTTCTACGTAAATGACCAAATAAGAGCTAGTCGTACTTTGTACAAAATGATTTAGTTTCATTGAAGAAAAATTTGAAAGTGAAAGGAAAACTCCTGAATGTAAGCACCAAAACATGAGAAAATACGAATAATAACATTTTTTTTAAATAATAGTATATGACTTCCCAAACAGAGGTAATTTTGAACTGAAATGATAACAAAATAGTTAAATCCTTAACCCTGAATGAATTGGTAATTTCCATTCCAACAGTTTAATTTCCAACAAAAAGTTTATTTTCAACCGAGAAAGACAAGTTGTTAATAATACAGTTTAAATTTGAATCACAGAGGATGACTTTTGAACTAAAAAGATCAATTTTAATTTTAAAAAATAAATTTTTAATTAATGAGATTAATTTTGTCAAAAGAAAAATCGGATTTTAAACCAGAGACATGAATTTTCAACTGAAAGTATGAATCTTCAACGGAGGAAAAGAATTTGTAACAAAATGTTCAACTATGAACGGAGTAGTTGGATTCAAAAGAATTATGTATTTGAATTCTCATTTATAAAAGATTGATTTTCAATCAAACAGTTGAATTTTTTACAATAAAGTTGATATTCAAAGCAAAGAGACAAATTGTCAAACAGTACATTTAAATTTTCAACCAAAGAGTGTCTTTTTGACCAAATAGTTGAATCTTAAATAAAATAGTTGAATCTTCAAACAAAACCAATTAATTTTCATCCAAATAGTTGAATTTTTAATAAAGAAGATTAGTTTTTCATAAAAAGTATCTTCTTCAGTTAATAATTCTACTACATGTTTAAAAATTTCTATATTTTGCTAAAGCTTTCTTTCTTATGGTGACTTTTTTACACCTTTCGATAAAAATTATTAATTATTCATGAAAAATTAATCTATTTGTTGAAAATTTATTGTTTTGGTTAAAGACGTAACCAATTTGTAATTTGTAATTGTGTTCATTAGACGAAACAGTATTCGTTCCTATAAAATTGTATTGTCTGACCACAACGCGCATTGATCACTAGCTGGGGGTTGCCTTCGTCGTTCAGTGGAAGAAGGCAGTAAAGGCTAGACAATTTCACTTTAATAAAAGAGTCTTTATATTATAAAATGCTTTCCAACGACAGCTCGAGCTTTCAAAGGATAGATAAATTAATCATATCAATGCAATGAGTTATAAATTCCTAATCACGTTAGGTCAACAGCGGATCATTAAAAATAAAATTGGAAATAATCTGTGTTCCCACCGCTGCCACCAAAATCAGCTGTCACGCGCCAAGAAAAGTTTGTTTGTCACTTTACAGCCCTATGGGGATTGTGTTGCTTTACAGTGTTTAAACAACAGTTGAAATAAAACTCAAGTAAACAGTAACAACACCAATAATACGATTTTCTTTTCCTGACTCCCGAGATTTTTTTCTTTACTTTTTTTTTATTCTTGGTTGTCAGGAAGATAGCACCGTGGAGTTGGTGATGTTCTTGTCTGCTTGGCTATTTGAAAATTTTCTTATTTTTCTTTTAATTTTTAAAAAAGTTTTGTTTTTGTTTTCCTCGATAAGGGTGCTGTATGAGTGCTAAAACCTTGGTGCTTAGTTTTTACAGATGTTTTTTTTGTGTGATTTGCTAATAAAGTAAATAAAAAATACGACAGCAAAAAAAGAAAATGAACCAGATTTGGTTGGTTGCCTTCTCATTTTTCTTTCCTCTTTTAAGTTTTTGGCCCAGGACAATAATTTGAATTATTAGACGTCAAATAGAATTTTAAATTTAAAATTAATCTAAATTGACAATAACAAAAACTATTAATAATCGGATTTTTTGAGAATACTGCATATAATGGTTCTGCGCTGATTTCCTCCCGAATTGATAGTTTCTTTAGAAAATCGCTATTGAAATTCAATTAGTGCAAGAGGCATAATTTTTTTTTGTCACATTGATAGTTTTTGGGACAATCGGTACTGAAATTTAGTAATTATTTAAAAATAAAAATTAAAAAAAAAAATCCAAAATGCCACTGAAATATTGGGTTGTAACCACCTTCAGTCTAAAACCTAAACTTCTAATAAGAAATAGTAAATCTATAAATTGGGTTATGATAAACACATATGAGTTCTTTGAACATAATCTTTTATTTCACTTTTCCTGCTTAACAAAAACAACACCTACTGAATGATGGCTTTATTCTGGAATATATCAGAATTGGCACATTCAATTTTTTCCACTCTATCCAGAGGCTTCCATGAAATTGGATAACATTAAAAAGAAAAAAATTACATTTTTGGTAAAAGGACAAAGAAGGTATTGAATGAAAATAAGTAGAAAATAATTGTTCATCCAAAAATGATCTATAAATTCATCAGGAAGATGAACAAAAGATATTCCAGGAAAAAAGACAGAGTTCCTTAAAATACTTTGACGCCTTCTTCTTAAAGTTCGCGCACTTTTTATAAATATAAAAAAAATATAATAAAATTACGTCTGTTTCAATATCAATGTACATTAAAAGTGTGACAATATACATGTATCATAATAAAGTTTAACATAATATAGAAAAAATTTCGTATAATGCGAGCACCCTTTCATCACCTCAACATTCCTTTGAATAATGCGCCGTCTGGTCTTTTTATAAAAATGTGGTATCTATCCATATAATTTGGTTTAAATATAAGGTTATCTTGAAGTACTTTGTAACTGTATAGTTTTGCACGTAATTCATGCTTCTGCAAGGGTACGCGTACAAAAACAAATTGTGGGATAATTCCAGTGATAGGGGGATTACGTGGAGCGTTGGGATTGGGATTGGGAGAGGGATTGGGAGGGCGATTTTTATTGCGTACGAAACGTCTGGGTGATGCAATCCAAGAAGCTCCAGTGGGAGTTAGTAGATAAACCTCGTAGAAAGCATCATTTCTTGGTGACCAAATCCAGTTAGGATGATCCCCTTTTTCCAATTTACTATGTGTGGTATTTCCAAAAAGATCATAACCATTAGACAATTCTATGGCAACTTGTGAATTCTCTTCAATAACATACTCCTCTATGATATTTTGATCTGGAGAAACTGAAGGAACTGGCCCAGCTGATGGACTTGGCTCAGCTGATGGACTTGGCCAAGCTAAATGAACTGTAGAAGATGCAGGAAGTAAATGATATGCAGGAACTCCAGAATATGCCAGAACTGCAGAAGATGCAAAAAATGAAGGATGAGAAGGATGAACTGGATGAAAAGTTTGTTGGACAGAAGCAGTAGGATTTGGTCCTTCTTGGCGTAGCTTTTTATTTCGAGAAGATCCTTCACCATCTAATTTTGTAAAAATAAAATAAGTTACTTATTTTAAAATGTAAAGTTAGCAATGAGGAATTAGAATCTGGCCTCCCTAACAGCAATATTTTTACCGTGTCAAAGTTTTGTGTAAACATTTTAGTTGTGCATTACTGAGAGATTACATGAATATCTTGTGGGTCCTAGTGCTAGGAACATTAAGTTGAGAATTTGGATTGGGAGAGGGATTGGGAGGGCGATTCGGATTTTTAATCCAATATGAAAAACTTAAATTCCTAAGATTTCATGTTTAACATATTGAATTTGTCAAAAACCAAATTGTCACCCAAAAAGTTAAAGTTACTTTAAAAAAGATCAATATTCTACTTGTCCATTTTGCACAATCAAACATGCTTTTTTTTAACAAAAAATTTAATTTCTTTCCCAAAATTTAAAGTTTTGGAAGAATAGTTTCAGTTTTAAATAAATTGTTAAATCCTCAACTAAGAGATTTTCTGCGCAAAATAGTAGAATTTGTAGTTTTGCGCAGAAAATATTCAATATTTGCGGCGCAAATCTGTATTTTTTTTCGTTTTGCGGATCAAATCTTCAATATTCACTGCGTAAACTGTAGTTTTTTGTAGTTTTGCGCATCATCATTTTCCTAACAGCAATATTGATCACTTTGTCAAAGTTTTGTCTAAACATTTCAGTTCTGCATTACTGAGTGTTTACATGAATATCTTGTAGGTCCTAGTGCTAGGGACATTAATTTGATGATTGGGATTGGCAGAGGGATTGGGAGGGCGATTTGGATTGTGCGCATTCATTTTTTAAACTGTAAAAAAGATTGCAAGTAGCAATTGATTATTGTTCATAAATAGCTTGTCTTAGGTGAGTGCTAGAAATTTGCTTTTTTTCTGAAATATTTAAATTTGTTTTGCCTGTTTAGCTATAAACAAATAATGAATAGACTCTAAAGAGAAAATATTTTTAAAAATCTCTTTTTTTTGTGAAAATGTTTTAGTGATTATAGGGGGGGGGGGCGCTGATATCAAAATATGTTCAATTCGAAATTTTCACTTTAGGTTTTGCTACAAACTTCTGGGTATCATTCGGAACAATTCTTTTAAAAGTCATTTACTTTCTTGTTGCGGATAGCTTTTTTCCTAAATTAATTTTATTTAACTTATTAACATGCATTAATAATTAAATTGCCAAAAAAGTGGACAAAATGTTTAAGAGTTTAGAAAAAATTAATTTCTCTGTAAAAAGTAATTTTTAGAAAAATAAATTAATTCTCAAACATAAAAATTAATTTTTTACCAAAAAATACAAATTTTTAAGACAAAATGAATATAATAAATTTTCTACGAAATAGTTAAATTTTTAGCCAAGTAAATAATCTTTTTACCAAAAATATTAAATGAATTAAGAAAAAGTTTACAACCATTTCCGTCAAATTTAACGTGAAAAAGTTAATAATTCCTGACAAAAATGATTTTTAACCAAAACAATAAATTTCGAACAAAAAGATTAATTTTTAACCAAAAATAAATAATTTTTAACGAAAGGAGTGAAATAGTCTCCATAAGAAAGAAAGTTTTAGCAAACTATAGACATTTTTTAACTTCTAGTAGAATTTTTGTCTGCAGAAGATTGATATTTACACAAACATGATGCAATTAAATTTTTAATTAAAAAATTACTTTTCGAAAAAAGACTAATCTTAAAGCAAGAGAAATCAATTTTAATAAAAAAGAATCAATTTTCCAAAGAAAATTATTTTTAGGAATTCATATATTTTCCTGAAAATAATTTTTTTTTTGAAAAATTGATTCTTTTTTTTAATTAATTTATTTTTTATTGAATAATTGTTTTTTTAAATTTAGAAAAATTATTTAAATTTTGAAGGCAGAAAATGCTCAACTTAAATAATCATTTTGCAGTCAAAGTCTGCAAAATAAGAATAAAAACAATTCAAACAAATATTTTCATACAAAAAATTGAATTTTCAGATGGACAATACTAGCTTAGAAAAACAGAATTGAACAAAAGTTGAGTTAAAAATAAAAAAAATTCAATTAAATAATTAATTAATTATTTAATTTTATTTTTGTTTGAGCTACTGGAGATACAAAAAATGATGGAAAGAAAAAAGTTGTTTGATTTAAATTTAACTAAAAATATGTCATAAGCTCTTGTAATCAAACTATATTAAAAATTAAAGAAATTAACATATTTTTGTGACAAAAAATATTTTTCAGTCTGATTTGTATCAAAGTATCTCAAAACGAATTTTGCGAAACTTTTATATTTTTGACCATAAACAATAAAATTTGAAAACAAGAACATTATTTTTTTTACCAAAAAATGAGCTTTAACAATTTACAAAGATAAGTCTTAAAAAATTTAAAAAGTACGTATACAGTTTAAAAAGAGATGTTAACAATGTAGTTTATATTTTACGCAAGTAGTTTAATTTTCCATTTAAAAAAATTCTAATAACTCAAATGAAAATTTCAATAGAAAAAAATAAATAAAAGTATATATGATATTTTATTTTTATATGTGTCAGATATAATAACTTATTAATTTATTTAACTTGTTTTACAATTTTTTTATACTTCTGTTATTGAAATTTTTTAAATATCGAATTTTAAATTATTTACGCTTTGAATGCTAGGAAATAAAAAAAACAAGGAAGGCGAATGTGCGTTTTACCTGTCTTTGCATAGAGAAAAAGCAATTTGTATGTTTAGCCTATTTTTCAAGTTCTAGAAATTACAAACTCACTGTTTCAAATAAAGTTAAATCTTAAAAGCAATCTGGTTTATTTTATTTAAGTTTACGATTCCTCATGTTTTTTATTTATAAAAACCATTTTTGTAAATTAATAATTACATCCTAAAACAAATATCCGTATTTTTACAAAATTTTTATTTGAGTTGAAATCATTCTTGGTTAAAATATCAACTTTTACTCTATTTATCATTGAAAATTATATTTTTTTAATTGAATTTTATTTTTTAAAAATGTAAGAATTTTCATCTAAAAATAGGAATCTTGAACAAAAAAATGGTTCAACCAAAATTTTCAAATAAAACAGTTGAATCCTTGATCAAAGACGATTCATTTTTAAAGAAACAGTTGAATTTTAATCTAACAATTATAAAAGTTTTACTACGGAAAAAACTTTTACTGAAACAGATGAATTTTTAATTCGTAAAAAATTAATTATTATCCAAAAAGTATTTCAGGTAACTTTTTAGTATCAAAATATTAATTTTTCGCAACAACTACATTTTCTACGAAAATGGTTAAATTTTCACTTTAATAAAAAATTTCCTAATTAAAAGTATGATCACTATAAGGAAACAAATGGAAAAAATACAAGACAGCTAAATCACTGAAAAGAATGTTATATCAGTGCTACCACAAATCTTCATTTTTATAATTCACCAATTTTTCCCTAACCAATATTTCATTTTCCCTGACCATTATTATTTAAAGAGCTTCCTTTAAAATTTTTGTTTTTAACCCCTGACTGTGTCCCGACCAATAAAATTCCCTGCCTTTTTTTAAAATGAAGGGCCCCTCCCCCCACTTTTGTAACAAAATCTTTTGACCAACACCCCGTAAGCTGTTACATAATTTGTGTACATCTTTGCCATCCGCTATCTCTGTCGTCAAGCCATGAAGGATCTCAAGCGAGGGGTTTAAGTTTCAGATATCCCTAAGAAAAAGTGCTAACTAATGGTGAAAAGAAAAAAATAAATTACTCGAAAAATTAATACTCTGCTGCCACAATCTGAAACACAAGACGTGCCATGGGTCCATTGACGAAATGGAAACAAAATTTAGTTTGTATCCACAAAGGGCACTATGATTACCGATACTTAAAATGCATACATTCTAGTTTATAATATAACATTAAGGTGGCGAAATTGACTTGCAGAATTTTGACATTAATGGGGAATGCCTACAGTAATGGAAGTAGAAACAATATAGTCGATTCCTACTATACAACATTGCTACCAAGACCAACAACTTCAACAGCCATGTAGGATCTCAAAAGAGAGGGGTAGGTTTCAGGTAATCCCAAGAAAAATTGTTGACTGTAAGTGGTCAACGAACAGGGGTATCTTTTCAAATACCATACTCACGAGCAGCATTCCGCATGGATTCTTGGCGACCAGGTACCCTTTTTGGGTAGAGAGGTGCTGCTAGGGCTGCTAGGTCTTGATCTGTATGAGGAAGAGAATTAAGTGTAAGAAAACTGTAGTCATCACGATCAGAAGTATGCTGAGGATTTTGTCCTTGTCCGCGTGGCCATGGATCTCCAGGAGTTCCCTCTGCATCTAAATTCATAAAAAGAAAACAAGTTATTTATTTTAAAATGTGACGGTAACGACAAGGCGGCAAAAATCAGGCCCCTATTACTGAAATATAATGTAGAGTGTCAAACTTTCTTTCAAATAGATCAGTTACGCATTAGTGAGCACACTATCTCACTATTTTTTGGCTGTAAATGGTGAATATCTGGATTTTAAATAGAACTAAATCCGCCGCCTTGTCTTCCTCTGAAAGCTTGAGGACCCCGCACAAAAAAACTAAACTTAACTTTTTTTGTATGTAAAATTTCCTGCTGTTAAAGTTAACATGCTATTTGGCAATAGCTTAACCTACGATGCAATGAAAGTTCTCTTCTGCTACAGCGTTCTTATCAGGAATAGAAAAACGGCAAAGTTTCCCTGCTGATAATGACAGGGTAGACATTTTTTGGTTTCTGAATGTCTCTAATCGGTTTTTAACTGGTCTCAATTTCAATACATTGAATCTAATCGAATCCTAACAGGTCCTTACATGGGAAATGGCATCAGAAAACAAGTTATCAAAATCATCTAAACGGTCATAACCAGCTTCTACAAGATATTTGGAAAAAGAAATAAAATATGGAAAAAAAGAAATTAGTTTCTAAACGGTCGCTTACCGGTTTATAAAAAGATGTTTAAACCGGTGTGTTCTAACCATTACTAACCGGGATTTATACGACGATCGAAAACAGAAATAAAATATTATCGAAATCCAAAGTTAGTTTCTATCTAGTATCTATGTTGTATGTCAAATACATAGTTGAGAGCTTCGGAAATTCCACGGAGCTGTCAGCGTGAACTCTCGCCCGATTTTCCTAAAGGTTCGAAAATGACCAGTTTTGCCTGCCCTTGAAATAGACCCTTGCAATATCCATTAACGGGCCATCCTCCCCTTTCCTGCCATTAACCTGCGAAGGTCAACGAGTCCCTTGGCACAGAACAAACATATTTCCAACACGTTCCACTGATATCGCCGCTTTCCGCCGTCGTTAAGTTTGGTCTCTCCACATCACAACTCGCTTGATGACAAAGAGTGCAGAGAGTATGCAAGCCACCGAACGCAGTTGACGGCATCAAGCGCAAAGGGCCGCGCGAGTGGTCCGCCTACGTGCAGAACGGACACAAGAAACTTTCTCGGCGACAAGAGACCCATCTGCCACGTCGTCCGGCAGTTTTGCAGGTTGCAAGTGCCGCCACTAACGTCGAGCTACCTGGACGTTTGGTCCGTCCAGCTGTTGGGTAGAATGCGCTTAGGTCACTGAGGACTACCGACAGCGACAAATTAAAGAGGAGGCCCTGTGGAATCGCCGCTTTGAAGTTGCCGTAACCCGCTGCGACCGCCTCGCGGAATAGACATGACGGCGGTTTAACGCTCGCGCACCAGGTGCAGTGAGGGACAAGGAAGCCGCGGTGCCGGCGGCCCCTAATCGTTATTTTGCCTCCAACGACGAAGAAGGCGTGATCGACCGGAGAGAGTACAATCGAACGATTTCGGCCTTGCACGAAGAGGACAAGTGGGCCCTGGCCGGGATACAGCGAGGGAAGAAGGAAACCAAGAATCCGCGATCTCGCCGCGTGAAGGGTCGCAAGCAATCCCTCGCTTTGCCACTACCGGCCTTCAACAAAAAGCCGTTTTATTGGTTTCCGCCGCTGGAGATCACGCAGCTGTGCCGTGAGGGTCCAGGGCGAGAAGCTCTGCCGATCGCGGTGAATTGTCTGGACTTGCCGAGACGCCCGAGGGGTTTGTTAGTGCTACCGGTTTCACCGTTACCGTCACCGACATGACTATTGAATCCCGCGACCCCTCCCGGCCCCGCGGAATCGCCAAGCGAACGTTGATCCGTTCCAGCTAGCCCACCGACCATGGTATTTAGCACCACAGAGGAAAGCCCAGACGGGCACGTGCTTTACCTGCGCGTAGGCGAAACCCCTGAGAAATTCCCCCCTTCTCATTTGTCGCCCCTTGCTCCCCGCCGTCTAAATATTCGGCGGAATCTCTGTTTTTAGCCAAAGTCCGTGGAGCGTTTGGAAGCCTTCCTCGCCCAAAATAACAAGGTGTTCCCCGACCGACCTGCGGCCATCGACTCACCTTCCGTTTGTTCACGCACATAACGGCAGATGACGACGTATACGAGGTACCGCATCGCCCGGTTACCACCTGCTTACGGCATCGCCGATATCCACCCCCATTTTCTACCAAACGCTGTTGCTATTTCCCCACTGGCAGGCTTCAATAGCTGGGGTAGACAACCTCTAATCGTTCGCAAGAGACACCTGACATTTGTGTGTGCTCTAACCAGTCCTGGACTAAGATATATGCGGCGATTAAAAAGAAATCAAATATTGTCGAAGACGGAAGTTAGAAATTAACTGGTCTCTAGCCGGCTTCCAAAAGACACTTGACACTACGTGCTCTAACTGGGTACTATCCGGCGATCGAAAACACGTCTGTCAGGTGATGGTTACAACCTGCAGATAAAATTCGGATAGGGTTTGTTTGATAACCAGTTAGCAATCGGATATCAATATTGCAGAAATAGAAATTGGTTAGGTGCCGGTTACAATCGGATGACAAAATCCGTTTAGATAGCAGTTCAAATCCGAGTAAGAATATTATTAGTACCCAGTTACAAGTCGATTGGTCGATAATTAATACCTCGGGACGAAATTCGGTAATGCGCAGGTTAAGAGCCGGTTATGACTCGGGTTTAAATATTGCTAGATTCTGGATAGACCCGGTTAGGTGCCGGTTACAACCTAGGGACATAATCCGCTTAGGTACCGATCAGAGTCGGAGATCAGAACCCGGGTTACCAAGTTTGTATAGGGGTCGGCAAAGAAACGGTTAGGGTTCTGGTGAAAATATTAGCGGGTGCTGCATACAAATTGGTTAGCTTCCGGTTGAGACCTAGAGAAAAATCTGGTTAGCGAGCGTTGAGCGCCTATTCAGAAACAGGTAGAATTATTACGGTGACCCAGTTACAATCCGCGTAGGGGACGGTTACAACCCGGGGATGAAATTCGGTTATAGGCCGGTTGATAACCGGTTAGTAGTCAATTGTAAATATTGCAGGATGCTGCATAGAAACTGGTTTGGTGCTGCTTACAGGCCAAAGAAAAATTCAGTTACATACCGTTAAGTTCCGGTTAAGAAACAGGTAGGAATATTACGGTGACCTAGTTACAAACAAATTTGGTGAGATGTACAACCCTGGGACAAACTTATCATAGAGGCCGGTTACGAACAGATTAGGAATCAGATAAGAATATTGCTAGACTCTGGATAGGAACCGGTTATGTTCCCGTTACAATCTGGGGACAAAATTCGCTTAGAAACCGTTCAGTGCCGGGAAATAACTATTAGGAACATTATAAGAACCCCGAATTTTCCCAGAAATCTAAATGAAATTTTATTATTTTGTTGAAACCTTCCAAAGCCTTGATAAAACAATCTTAAATTCGACTGCACTTGGACCTCGATCGGGTATTGAGCTTCATTCAGTCTGTTACATGTTGTTTAACAAGATAGTTAAATTTTTAGTAAAGAGATGAAATTTTAAATAAAATAATAAATTTTGGGAGAAAATTAATTTTTAGCAAAAGAGTTTATTCAAAAAGATGATTTTTTAACACCTAATATTAATTTTCTGAAAATGGTATTGGTATTTTTTCAATCTAAGATACGAATCTTAAAAAATATGAAATGCAAACAAACTACTTGAACTTTCAACTAAGTAATTAAACTTTTAAGAAAAATAATGAATTTTTAACAAAATATGTAAATTTTTAAGAAAATGGATAAATTTGTAATAGAAAAAGACGAACGACCTACAGGATGGTTAATTTTTAATCTGGAAACACGAATGTACAACAAAAATTTATTTTTTTACCAAATAATTAGATTTTCATAAAACTGATTTAATTTTAACCCAAATACTGATATTTAGGAGAAACATGATTTTTTAACAAAAATTTTACGCTTAACCGAATAATTTAATTTTCTAAAAAATTGTTGAATCTTTAAATAAACCAGATGAATTTAGACCTAAAAGTTTGTATTTTTCACCAGAAACTATGATTTTTTATACAAACAAGATTAATCTTTAGAAAACACGAGAATTTTCAATTAGAGGTAAAAAAAATTCACCCCGAAAAAAAACCTAAAAAATTTTTGTTAAACAAAAAAAACGAATTTTCAAAAAAGTACGATAATTTTTTCCAACATCGGAAAATTTATTATGCGAAAAAGAAGAAATATCTTCAAAAGGGTTGGACTTTCAACCCGGCTATATCAGTTTTTTAAAAAAATTATTATTTAGCAAAATCTAAATTTTTTGTGAAAATAATTTCATTTTTAATCAAATAGCTTTATTCTAACCACAAAGTGATTTTTTATTAAAAAATTTCTTTAAGCAGAATAATTAAATTTCTTACCAAATTGCACAATCCTGAACTAAAATAGATTTATTTAGACCCAAGTAGTTGAATTTTTAAACAAATAGGATGAATCCTAATGCAACAAAAACAACAAAAAGAAATAAATTTTCAATTAAATAGAATTTTCAGGAAAAGAATTAACTCAAACAATAGAAAGGAGAAAGAATTCGCGTTTGTTCAGCGATTTAGTTAATTTTAAGTATACATCAGAAAAGCAGAATTTATTTTCTCAAATATATAAGAGGACAAAAATTTTTCTATTAAATGATTTTAAAAAATAACAAATACATTACAAATAGATTATAAATGATTATGAATCCTTAAGAAATAACTGCATTGATGAAAATTTGTGTAAACTGCCAGATAGAATAGTTGTTGATTAGGTTTGTTTAAACAATCATTAATTTTTCTTATATGATTGAATCTGATAATAAAGTGATATTTTTGTATAATTTTTGTCTGACCACGAAGAAAAAACTTGATCTTCATCATAAAAGTTACCTATGTGAGTAATTGTTTATAAAATTTATTTATAACGTAACAAAATAATTTATTATTTTTTATAAATTCAATTTGAGCAAATTTTTTTTATCTATAAATTCTTTAAAATGAGTGCCAATCAATTCACGAATCAGTACCATTCCCAATGAATTATTTTCTATTCACCTATTTATTTATAACAAATTAGGTAAATATTAAAAAAATGCTAATCTATTTAAAAATTTTTTGGATAGTTGCTTTATTAATTAAAAATATTTGCAATTGAATTCAAGTTTTTTTCTCGAAAATTCGTACTCTTGTGAAAAAAATAGATTATTACAAAGTTCTTATTAAATAAAAAAAGTAGTTTATTCATTCTGAATAATTTCGATTTCGTTACTGGCGATTCGAAACTTCTAGAGTACGAGCTATTAGTTAAATTCATCAAAATTTGAAAAAAAAACTTTTTGCCATAATGATTTTTTTAATTTTGAGGGATATAAATAAAATCAAATTAATTTAGGACAAAAGATGATACAAAAATAAACAGGTTCTGATTACGAATCATTATTATAAAAAAAATTTGTGACTTTTGAAATTACCAAGGGATAAAATTGGAAAACTGTAGTATTTAGTCTATATTTTCTACATTTTTAAAGGCAGTAATATTTATGATAGATTTTCATATTATAACTAATTACACTCACATTTTATCTCCAGCAACGCCATGAGAGGAGAGATGAAGATCCCCCCGAAGATCTTCATTTTTGCCAAACAGAGATGAAAAAATCTGATTTTTGTAAAATTTTTCAAATAGGACCTGACCAATTTTCGACGCTGTCAAAAACAAGAACCAACGCTTTCGGATTCTTCATTTACTAAGAAACTAAAAGAAAATAGGTAAAACAATCAGATGATATTTAGATCTAAAAAAATAATAAAAATAGGAAATGATCTCTGAATTCTATTCCACCTACAGCTCACCTACTTTAACCAACCTACTTTCTCATAAATAATGACATTTAAAAAACTTTATTTTTTTCTCAGTTCTTCTCAAGTCGGATTATAATTATTAATTCATAATGATTCACTCGATTGTATTTCAATTTTAGCAAAGAGTGATATTTTCTGATTTGTTGAAAAGTCTAATGTATACATATTAAATAAACTCTTGTCATCAGAAATTAGAATAAAGCTTCTTTAAATATTTTCTTCAGAGAGTAACTGGTGTGGTGCAAACACCACACATTCTCTTAGAACGCTGCGCACGCATCTGGCTTTACTCGCAAGATTGAGCACGCCTGGGGCGCGATACTCTTGGTTCTCGTGCTGCGCGCTCTATAATATATTTTTATCGCGCTACGCGCTTGATAATTTAGTTTTCTCGCACTTCGCGCTCAATTATGCATTCACTTCGCGCTACGCGATCGGTCATTCGATTTACCCCCTGTTTTGTGCTTAGCCATTTTATAATTACAGATCAAGGGAGCAACAACTCTTATTTGGTGATTGTTAATTCTCTTTGGTTAAAGCTCCTTCGACTTTAAGGAACACATTCTTATAACGTATCTCATTCTTTGCACTTGTTTACCTCGAAAATACAAACTTGTCTATATTAATTCCAACTCTATTATATTTATTT
This sequence comes from Druon quercuslanigerum, assembly GCA_010014905.2. Lineage (NCBI taxonomy): Eukaryota > Metazoa > Arthropoda > Insecta > Hymenoptera > Cynipidae > Druon > Druon quercuslanigerum. The sequence goes on along the minus strand of JAAAKG020169473.1, from coordinate 13,140 downwards.
CTCTCTCTCTGTCTGAGTCTGTTTATTTAGACGTTGCCAAATAAAGAATTGTGTCCTTTTTCCAAAAAGATTACTCTTTACTTTTCATAAATTTGTATAATCGGGGTTTATAACAAACCTCTAGATTTTTTTTTGGTTGAAAAGCTTTTGTTTCTTAATTGTTTTTGTCTCTTGTTTCGTTTTTTTAACAAATTTTGTTCATTTTTAATCTTATTCATATTCATTAAAAATAAAATCTACTCGTCCTTTATAAATTTTTTTCATATCTTGCATAGGTTCATCACAAAATGGAATTCTTTATTTATTATTATTAATTTTTGACAATATTTTAGCTACTTTGATACGTATTAGATGAAAAAGAATTTTTTTCTGAAAAAGATTAGAATTATCCATTTGCTAAATTAATTTATTTATAACAAAACTGATTTATGAAAATTATGAAGTATACTTGTTAACGATATTTTTTATTTTAGTGAATCCGTTGAGATACTTTAATACAAATCAGACTGGAAAATATTTTTTCTTACAAACCAATATTAATTTCTTTAATTTGTATTATGTTTTGATTACAAGAGCTTATAACAATTTTTAAAATCATTTTAAATCGAAAAACTTCTTTCTTCTCATCATTCTTCGTCTCTTATATCGCTTAACCAAAAATTTAATTTATTTTTTTTTAATCTTATTTTTCCGATAAAAAAAAGTACTAGTACTATCTGTATATGATTTCTAAGAAATCCGTAGTCGTTTTTTAAAAAATTTAATTTTTTTGAAGATATTTTTTGATGCTTTATATAGTTGAATTGTGTTTATTCTTATCTTGCAGACTTTGACTGCAAAATGATTATTTAAGTTTAGAATTTTTTTTTGCCTTAAAAATTTATATAATTTTGTTACCTTTAAAAAACTAAATTATTCTTTTTTATCAACAATTAAATTTTTGTAACTATTTCATTTTTGGACGAAAATTGTTATCTCTTATTGACAATTAATGTATTTTATTAAAAATTCGCCTTTTTTGGTCACAATTTAAATTTTCTAAAAATTTAAATCTTTGGAAAGAAATTAAATTTTTTTTGAAAATTATATTTTTTTATCAAAAATTGCAAAGCAGAAAGTTTCATCTTTTTTAGGAAAATTCAACTATTTGGTAAAAACTGCATGTATTTTGGTAAAAGTCGTCTATTGGTCAAAAATTTAATTTTTTTGTTTTAGTTAAAAATTAAAATTCATTTCTTTAGCTTTAAAATGAGTCTGTGATCAAAAATTGATTTTTTATTTATTTTTATTTATACATAATTTCTGATAATAAAATAAAGAATCCAACGACCAAATTCGGGCAACCACCATATAATTTTCCTATTTAAATTTAAAAAAAGATAAAGAAAAACAAATTTTTCTTTCAAAAAAGAAAATAATTTTCCTCCTTTGACAAAAATAAAAAAGAGAAAAGAAAAATGAGTAGGCAACCAATTAAGTCACCTTCCTTCTCTTTTTATTCTTTGACTTTTTTATTTTATTATTATCCAATTAAAACCAAAAAAACATCTGGAAAAAATAAACAACAAGAATTAATTTTCTACCAAAAAAGACTAATTCTTAACAAAATATATTAATTCCCAAGCAAATATTGAAGCTTTAACTATAACAAAACAATTTTCATCTTACTTTTTGACCAAATAAATTAATTTTGAAAAAAAATTATAATTAAAAAAATTAAAATAAAAGAATTTTTAACCAAAAATAATTTATTCAAATTGATTAAATTGTTTATTCAATGATGTCTTTTTATTATTCTAATCTGATTACAATTAAAAGTGATATGGTTTTAAAATTAACTGTATCGTTTATGATAAAAATTACGTAGTACTAGTTATAGTAGTCCCTAATACAATTTATTTTAAGCTAAAATTACAATTAATGAACAAAAATTTTCTCCATGTATTTCTGAACATTGTTTTAAAGCTGTCCCTTTAATCTTCTTGGGTAAGATATTTTCACGTCCCAGAATCACAAAAAAAATAGTTAAAAAATTTGGTAGAAAATTTAAATATTTAGTCAAATGATGACGTACTTTGTTAAAAATTATTTTTTTGGTTATTTCTTTGATTCATCATTTAGTTAAAAAATTAATGTCTTTTGTCGAAAATTTAACTATTTTACTGAAAACTTGTTGGTTGAAAATTTAGCTACACAAGTTTAGGCAGAAAATTATTTTGTTTTATTTAAAACTTTTCAACTATTTGGTTGCAAATTTATGTATTTTGTTAAGAATGCCCCTTTTTGGTAGAAAATTAATCTTCTCGGTTGAAAATTTAACTAATTTTGATTTATAGTAAAAATATTTCTTAGTTCAAACATAAACTTTTATATTTTTCTTTGAGATTTTATTTTTTAGATTAAAAATTAAACTAATTTGTTTTGAAAAAATTTTTTCATTGATTTTCTAACCCCTTCTATGAAGCTAAACGGGAAAAATTCTATATTCTTTTGTGTATTTCTCTCGAATATTTGTTGACAAATCAAAATTATTTGCGATTTAGGTGTCCAAGGAATGTCTGATCGTTTTAAAAGTGTACTACTTGTAAATATTTTCAAAACTCTAGAAAATCCTACAATCGACGATTTATTCACACCTATCATTTAAGCAGCAAAATCAGAATCCACAAAAGGCTTCTGCAAGTGGGCACTTTAAAATTCCATTAAATTAACATGAAGTTAACATTTTCCAGGGTTTATCGAAACGTGCCAAATTTTGTTAGAGATTTAGGAGGAGTGTCTACGACGAGCGTTTACTTGCCGCCGGAGCGAAGCGAGAGCGGAAGTCACACGAGGCAAGATAGCCCTGCGCCCATGATGCACTATACGTTTTGCGCTACCTTACCCTAAAAACAATTATCCCTATTTTCCATTTTCATTTTCCCATTCTCATTCCCCTTTAGAATTTTCCTTTCCACAATTTTACTTTTTCCTGTTAAGCCCGCCCTTTTTCTCGTTTTCTCCTTCCGTTGCTCATTCATTTTCACCATTTGCATTTTCTTTTCTACTTACCCCCTTTCTCTATTTCCCAGTCCCCTTTACCCTGGTTCTTTTTCCTATTTTTTCCCATTCCTTTTATTTTTCTCTTCTCCCCTTTTCCCATTTCCCACTTTCCTTTCTCCTTAAATTTGAAATTTGAATAATTTATAATAATAATTTTTATTAATTTTTTACTTAAAATTTAACAATTTGGTAGAAAATTCAACTGATTGTTTTTTTTAACTTTTTTAATTAAAACATCTTCTAGTGTTGAAAAAGTACGCTGGGCGTGAAAATCCCATTCTTTGAACTAATTGACAAATTGACAAATCAAAATTATTTGTGATTTAGGTGTCCCAGGAATGTCTGATCGTTTTAAAAGTGTACTACTTGTAAAAATTTTCAAAATTCTAGAAAATCCTACAATCGACGATTTATTCACTCCTGTCATTTAAGTAGCAAAATCAGGATCCACAAAAGTTTTCTGCCACTGGGCACTTTAAAATCCCATTAAATTAACAGGGGGAAATTTTGAATTTCTGAAAAATTGAACTTATTTTCCAGGGTTTCATCGAAACGTGGAATTTTTCCTAGAGATTTAAGAGAAGAGTCTAAGACGAGTGTTTACTTGCCGCCGGAGCGAAGCGAGGGCGGAAGTCACACAAGGCAAGATAGCCCTGCGCCCATGATACACTATACGTTTTGTCCTACCTTACCCTGATGAAGACTTCAAAAATTGTAAGCAAGCATACAGAAGTAACCTTAAAATTGACCTTGACCTTCAATGATATTTCAAGGTCAAATTTGTTTTTTAACCCTTCGATGGCACACTGGTGTTAAAAATACCTCAGAATTAAAATTCATGAAAATTAATCAAAATTGATTATGAAAATAGTGCTTAAATGGCCCTGTAACCTAAGCCAAGCACCCCTCCCCCCAAAAAAGCCCCGAAAACTTTTTTTATTTTTAGCTATTCTTTAACTTCTACCATCTTTTTAATATTTTAAATAAATTTTTACACAAATAATCCTCAACATTCTTTAAAGTCACTATCCAAGAGTGTGTAAAAAATACAGCTACTCAAAATAATGAATTGGCTCTTGGTGAGAAGCCTTTTTCTCTTAGGATCAAAAAGACCCCAGAGAGCCAGCTATGTTACGCATCGGGAAGTGTGCCGTCGAAGGGTTAAATGGAAACCCCTATTTTTGAAAACGGCAATCGAAAGAGCGGAAAATTTTACATCCAAAATTGTATTAAGGTCGTACGACAAGGATGACAAGGTTTTTAGGCTTTACCCAGTTATGGGTCGAGTCTAATCTGTACTGCCTCCGCTCAGGTGATTACGAAAGAGTTCGAGGCCATTTGAAGCTCATTTTTTCACATTTAGCTTCATCCAGGAACAACTACGAGGACGCAAAAAATTGACCTTGAAATAACCTTGTAGGTCAAGCTCAAGGTCAAATTCAATGTCACCACTGGATTTCTCGTTAAAAGATACTCGAGAATTGACCTTGACCTTTTTGAACAAAAAATATTTTACCTGGAAAATACAAATTTACAAGAAAAGTGGACATCTCTGGCTCAATTTCTGGAACTTATAAAGATAAACACTAATTAATTGTTTAACTAATTACATGATGTTTTTAGGAAAATTTTCTATCTGAAAAATGACAAAATATTACATTTCAATAAGAAAATACGATTTTTTTACATTTTTTGGAAATAAATAATTGCTTAAATAATTAAAATTTGTTTAAACAATTGAAATTTGTTTAAATATTTAAAAGGAGTACATTGATTTGTCAACAATTATTCGATTAAAATACGTGAAAACGTTGATATTTAGGAGAAGAATATCAAAGGTGTTTTCTTTTTTCTAATCGGATGGTTAGTTTGTTTATAACAATTATAAAAGCTTATAAAATAATTTAATCGTTCAAAAAAAAAAGTTTTAAATAAAAAATAAGGAGGGTCAATCCCCAAATATTTTAGAAACAAGTAATTTTTTTTTGGTTTTAGGATAGAGCGCTTAGCTTGTTTCTAATTAATTAGAAAAATAATAAATTGCATAGGTCGCAAATTAATTATTATCATGCTCCTTTTTTGGGTGTAATGGTCAAAAATATGTATTCTTATGTGAAAATATTTTTTTCATATGATTTTTGGCTATTTTTGATTATATTTACATTTTATATCATTTTTACAATATATTTTTTTAGAAGCAATGTTTGGCCTCAATGTTTTTTTTTGGTTTTCTTTCTGGTTCAAAATAACGTACAAACCACAAAAGTTGACCGAGTTAAACAACCAAATTCAGAGAGAGAGCTGTCGAGCCTGATTTTTAAATTAAGTTTTCAATTTTTGTATAAATAAACAAATATGACGAAAAAAGGCCATGGTTTCTATTTGACGTTTCCGGTACTCCTCAAAGCAGGAAAATTGCTAAAATCGCCTAAATTGCGCCGAGTAATATTAGTTTGTGATGTTCCAATATTAGACAATAAACAAAATAGTACATTGTGGATGGCGTAAGGACGGCTATTTTGACCAGTATTTATTTACCGCCGGAGCGAAGCAAGCGCGGAAGCCATAAGAGGCAAAATAGCCTTGCGCCCATGATACGCACTACACGTTTTGACCCACCTTCCTTGAAAACAAGTATCCCTATTTTCCATTTTCCTTCCCCTCTTTCTCATTTCCCTTTATCATTTCCTTTTTCCTTTCTTAATCTCACTTTTTCATTTTCAGCCGTTCCCTTTTCTCGTTTTCTCCTTCCCTTTGCTCATTCCTTTTTACCCTTTGAATTTTCCCCTCTTTTACCCTATCACTATTTCCCAGTCCCCTTTACCCTTGTTCTTTTTCCTGTTCTTCCCTTTTCCTTCCATTTTTCTATTTTCTAATTTTCCCCCTTTCATTTCCCCTCAAACTCTTTTCGATTCCTCATTTTCTATTTCCCTTTTCAACCTTTCATCGCTTCCTTCGGTGTTTTTCTCTTTCTCCCATTTCCACCTTTTCTTTTTCCTGTTTCCCTTTCCCTTTAATATTTCCCCCTCATTAAATATTTTATGATGAAAGGGTTTAAAGAAACAGCACTTTAATTTACAGCATATGATATTGTGTATAGCATATAGCGGGCGTAAAATTTTTTATTAGCGGGCGTAAAGTTTCATGTTGGCCCGACGAAGAAGTGCGCATGTTCGAAGACTACTGGGCCGGAAGAGGCCTCGTTACGCCTGCTTCACGTGTATACAATAGCGCGTTTTCAAGGAGAGTCGGCAAAAAAATTATTTTTTGAAAAAATGTTTTCTGAGATTTTCCATAATCATACGTTTTTTCAAATTATATTGCAAGAAATTCGAATGGAAACAATATTATATTTTTTTAAATTCTCTCCAGACTTTTTTCTCGATGTCAATTTTGTTAAATTAGGAACATTAAGATAATTTCAGCAAAATAGATCATTTGTTGATTAATCTTATGATTTTTTTAAACAAATTTAATAAATAATGCATTATTCTGGCATCTGTAGATGGTAAATAATTTTTTTCGATGTAAGTTTTTTTAATTGGGTATTTCATGATGATTTTAGTAACATTCAAAATTGGATTATAAATTTTATATATTTATAAAAAACAAATTTAATGTAAAAAAATTCATTATTCAGGCATCTGTTAATAGAAAATTTTTTTTCTTTGACGTCAGCCTTTTTAATTGGGAACAAAATGGAAATCTCATTACCAATCATGTTCAGTTTCATAAATTCTATGATATTGAATTTGTTTAAAGAAATCATTTAATTTATTAACTAATTTTAAATGCTGCGGGAATTATCGAAAGAATTCCAAATAATACATTGGTTCTTAAAACTTGTTATTATAAAAATGTTAAATTCATTAAACAATTTTGAATTTTGCTGAAATTTATGAAGCAGATCTCAATAAATAGTCTAACGTATGAAAAAAAGAATTTTTCAGTCGACATATGCTTCAATTATGGATTTGCTATAAAATTTGTTTAAAAAATTATAAGATCAATCAACAAATTACGAATTTTTCTGAAATTATTAAAAAATTCCTACTAAACAAAATTGACATCGGAAAAAACAAAGTTTTCTATCGGAAAATGCCTGATTACTACATTTATTTAATAAATTTGCTTATGATACACGTGTAATTATGGAAAATTGTATAAAAAATTTTTTCAATCTACATTTTTTTAGTCATATTTGTTTAATTATTAAAAATTTTCAAAAAACGTAATTCAAGCATGAGGCAAACCAACACTCTTAGAAATCTTAACAGCTTTTTTTACATCTTTTTTTGTTTAAATCTATCAATATTTATGGGCTCTACGTTATTTTGAAGCAAAACGACATTTTTTTCCCACTGTGCTGCACCCCGCACTATATTTTGTTTTTTTTTGCCATGAGGTACTTCTATGAAAACTTTGAAAAATATATTTTTTAAATTATATAATATATGTATGTTTTCCTAAAAAAACTAAAGGTGTATCTCCAAAACATAACCTCAAAACAAATTTTTAAATATTTTATTCATTTTTTTCCTGCTATTTTTACATTCTCATCATTTATGATAGAGAAAGTATTCGAATTTTCTGAAATTTGAGATCACGCATTTTTAATAGATCCTCACGTTTTGAGACTCCCCGAATCCAAAAATTAAATTTTTACGATGGCACAAAAACTCTCGAACAAATGAACCAATCAAATCGATCTTTGGCATAATTTTGTTAGGTCCTAAAAGAAAGGACGAGTTTGATAACAAGCCGTTTTGGATGAAAATTCAAACAGTGAGCGCATTTTGAAAATTTTTGAAACAATTTTTTTTTAGAATTTTAAAATTCTATGCGCTGATGCTTACAGTTTAAAAAAAGGCGAAAATTTTCGCTTAGTTGTTTTTTTTTTGATAAATGAAAAATTGTCAGAAATATTCCGTTTCCAAAATTTTAAGAATCAATCGAAAATCTCAATTTTAATAACTAACAACTTTTCGGATTTTCTTAGAAAGTCGAAAATTCAAATTTTGATTGCACAAAAAATAATAAAAAATCAAAAATTTCAGTTGCGCTCAAACTTGCGAGTGAAGCGAGCAACGCGCGATGAAAATGTACCCGCTAAGCAAGCAGATTTTTTATTTTTAAAATTAAAAATTTTATTCTAACTATTCTTATGAGTCCCTATAACATATATTTCGATTATCAAAATCGATCGAGTAGTTTTCGAGAAAAATTACTTTTTTTATTTTACTTCCCCCTCCATAACTCCCATAAAAATAAAATTTTTGAGTTGTCCTTTAAAGGAATGTTATGTCACACGGATGTCCATCTACAGTGGAAATATGAACTTGATATGTGCTCAGGAAACTTTTGCATGCTTATTCTCCTAGGCCCTTTATGATTATAATTCGACGAAAGAAGAATTGAGAAACAAAAAGAAAGTTTTTCTAATTTGATTTTTTTCCTTCAAAAATTCAGTTGATTACATCAGGTGAGCTGTACGTCAAATAGCAATAAAATAGAATTTCCTATTTGTTTTATTTTTCCAGATCTCAACATCATCTGCTGGTTTGACCTTTTTCCTTATAGTTTCACAGCAAATGAAGAATGAGGGAATGTTGGTAATTACATACTTGTTTGGTACGGTATTGAGTGATAGCGTCGAAAATTAGTCAATTCCCATTTTAAATTTTTTAAAAAAATTAGCTTTTTTATCTCTCTTTGGCTGAAATGGAGATCGTCATGAGAATTTTAATCCCTGCTTTCTTGGCGTTGCTTCAGATAAAATGTAAGTGCAATTAGTAATAATATTAACTTCTTTCAGTTTTTACAGTTTTCAAATTTTATGCCTTTTTAATTTTCAAAATAAAAAAAAAATATTGATGATTCCTAATGAAAACTTCTTTCATTTGTATTATACGTTCTATACAATTAATTTAACGGCTGGCGACCAAAAGGTGATGCGCCCGAAACGCCGTCCTTTTCGTTGGCCCCTGCGTCATATTTTTTTCATCTAGAATTTTAATGTTTCAAAAACACATAACTTTAGACAATTTTATTGCGCATATTTTTAGTTTTATAAATAAATGTAATAACTTTATTAGTTTTCGAAATAATCAAGAAAATGTTACAACGATTTTTATTCTTCTCATAGCGTAAATTATATATTGAAAGTTGGAAACGTTTCAGGAGTCGAACGAATTTTCAGAAAATTAAAATTAACGGTCACCTAACCTTTGTTAGGATTTAAGGAAGTTTTTAGGAAAATATCAGGAAATTTTGTTTTCTATTTTTAAGGTAAAAATTTATTAAAGATCTGAGCGCTGTCCCGTACGCGTGCTAGCTCGTCATGTAATATCACCGTCAGTGTAACAGCGGACGATTGGAAGGTCATGCCGGCTAGCAAAATATTAATGAAGACATTAAAATTTTCATTTGTTTATTATTTTTAATAAAAAATTATAAAAATTAAAACTTGCTTAATATTTGTACAATAAATTGTACGATTTCTTTATAAATAATTTAATAATTTTCATGACTGTTTTTAATGTTGTCTACAGCAGAATTATTTTGAGTCAATTGCGGAAAATAATTTTTGAAGAATTCTTTTCCAGGGGTGCTTACAAAATTTAAAAGACTTTTAACGAATTTTATTTTATCCGATTTTAGTCCAATTCGAGGTGGACAACTTCCAATCGTCCACTGTTATATAGACGTTGATATTTCAAGACGAGCTAGCACGCGTACGGGCAGCGCTGAGATCTTTAAGAAATTTTAAAAATAAAGTATGATTAATTTTTTGCATAATTACATGATGTTTAAACCAAATTTACTACACCACACAACAAACAACTATTACATTTCCTTCAGAAAACTCAATTATTCAAAAAAATTTGGGAATAGGTAATTCTTTAAATAAGTTACATTAATTGAAACAATTAAAATGGTTTGAAAAGCCATCGAAAATATTGGACGATTGGAAGTCCACTACCTCAAATTGAAATAAAATTGGCTAAAATAAAAAATGTGAAAAGTCTTTTCAATTTTCTAAGCGCCCCTGGAAAAGAATTTTTTAAAAATTATTTTTCGCAATTTTATTAAAAATAATTCTGCCGTAGACAACACTTGAAACAGTGATATTGCAGGACGAGCTAGCACGCGTACAGGACAGCGCTGAAATCCTAAATCAATTGAGATTTTAAAACCATAAAACATATTTTCCTGATATTTTTCAAAAACCTTCCATGAATCCTAAAAAACGTTTAGGTCAACGTTAATTTTAATTTTCTGAAAATTCGTTCCACTCCCGAAGCGTTTGAAACTTTCGATATCTAATTTACGCCATGAGAAGAATAAAAATCGTTATAAATTTTTGGGAGAATTAATTGCAATTCTGTTAAGACCGTTGTTTTTGGTATCTTATGTTTTATATATATTTTTTAATTTTATTATAAAATTCCTTTTAATGTAGAACTTATGGCGAGTTGAACACAAAAAATTCGTATTTTGCAATTGTAGAAAAAAGTAACATTTTCTGGATTACTTCAAAAACTAATAAAGTTATCACATTTATTCACAAAACTAAAAATATGCGCATAAAAATTTTTAAACGAAATTTGTTATTAAAAAATTAAAACTTGACCTGAAAAAAATATGAACCACGGGCCAACGTAAACGACGGCGTTTTGAGCATATCCCCTTTTCAGCGCTTTCTTCAGGAAGAGTCCAAATTTTCGAAATAAAATTGAATTGAATCCTAAACACGTATAATTAATAAATCAACTATTAGAAAAAGTTTTCTAACAGATAAGCAATTGTTTAAAAATTCATTTAATTGGTTGTCAACAATTAAATTAATGAAGAAGAATTCATTGTGAATGAATTCATGAATGAATGGTAATTCGTGAATTAATTTGCAATAATTAAAAAAAAATTTTAAGAAAAACAATTTTATTAAATTGAATTTATAAAAAATAATATATAATTTGCTATTTGATGAATAAATTTTATAAACAATCACTCACTACAGGTACTTATCATGAAAAAGGTCAAGTTTTTTCTTCGTAATCGGCCAGACATTATACTATTATACTATTATACTTATTTGATTTATTAGCAGCAACAAATTTTTTTAATAAATGCATTCTTCATCTACTTTGAAAGCTTAAAATAATTTTATCGACAAATTGTTGTACTCTTATAGATTTGACAACAAAAAAATCTACTTTTCTCGTGAATATTAAAAATTAACTAAACTGCTAATCGCTGGAGATATAAAAGCAAAAAATATAAAAAATAAATAAACAGAGATATAAACGGAAAAGAAAGGAAGAAAAAAAAAGAATAAAATTATGAATTACAGTGACGTTAATGTATATCGAGCACAGTAAGAAAGTTTAGAAATTAGTTACAATCTGTTAGTTACCTTTAAAAAAAAAGAAGTTTTTACCTATAAAAATATCTGAAAAAATAATTGATTAATTAAGACTGGTTAAACAATTAGAAATTGTTATCGATTAATAATACGCTACCATTGCTAAAAACCGGATGCTAATACTTTAAAGAAAAGAACATTTTTTTCTTAAGAATCGCTTAAGATTATAAAAATTTATTCAAACAAAATTTGTTAATAATTAAAATTGTGATTGTCATGTAACCTGCTTAAGTTTCTAGAAATTAATTATTTACATCTTAATACGTTCAAAAAACAAAATTTTGACCTCGAAAATAGGCCATACATTGCATTTGTTAAATAAATTTCCTTAAAAAATCATCATAAATACCTGCTGTGGATAATTCTTTATAGAATTTGTTGACTTCATTTCGACAAAAAAGACGAAAAATGGAATGTAACGTTACCCAAGGAAAAAAATCCAGCGCTATTTTTACACTCAATGTAGTTTACATTACTTTATATCGTTTACGTTAAAAACAACGACTTAAGATGTTTTCAATTTTTTCAATAATTAAATTTAGTCTAAAATAGACTTGTGATTTTTTACTATAATTATTACACCATTAAGCCGTTTCCGTTTTGGGGTACGCGTGACTCACTCGATGAGGAGGGGAGTAGTGTGAGGAAGGGGTTATAAAATTTTAAGAATGATCTGGAATTATCGTGTTATTTGACAAATGATGTACTTTTAATTCCCTTCATTGCTTTATACAGTAGTTTCTTGCTTTCTTCAAAGCCGTTTTTTATTTTATTTTCTTCTTCTGCTCTAATTTTATCTTTGATTTCTCTAATTAATCGCTTGAGTATCCTCTTTTTGCGTCTGTAATCATTTATACGTCTATTTATTTCCTTATCGCTAAGACCTGTCATGTTCAGAGTTCTCTTGTACCCTTCTTTCTTTGTTTTTTGGGCAGCCGCAATTTCATCATTCCGCCATGCATCACCACACATTCTTCCTACAACCGTGGTACCACACACTTCTTTCGCACATCTAACAATGATATCCCGTAACATAGTACATGCGCCTCCTATATCTTTATTCCGTTTAAGCGCTTCTTAAGCTTCCTTAACTATGCTTTCTATTATCTTATTTTGGAAATCGTTTCGCACATCCGGTTTCTGTGCTTTTTTGGTTCTCTTTTTTCTCCATCCTCGACCTAAGTTAATTTTGGAGATCAAAAGGTAATGATCGGTATTGCATTCAGAGGCTCTCATGACCTTTGTATCTTTAACTAGCTTGCTTAGTCTTTCATCCGCAACAACAAAGTCAATTATACTATGGCTATTTTGTTTAGACCAGGTGTACATGTGGTTCATTTGATGTCTAAACCAAGTATTTGTAATAAACAGACCCTTTTCTAAGCATAAGACAACTAACTTAGCTCCGTTATAGTTTCTTCTTAAATCCCCAAAATTACATGGTACTCTTTCTGTATCCTGATTTTGGATGCTAACCCATCCATTTATGTCTCCTAGCAGAATTATTCTTTCACCATGATTGCAAATATTCATCGTATCATTTAAAGTGTCATAGAAGGCGTCTTTTACTGCTCTGGGATCACTATCAACTGGCGAGTAACATGCTATGATAAATAATCTTCTGATTCCTACTTTCATTCTGGCCCACAGCAATCTGGGAGATACGAAACTAT
>JAAAKG020169462.1:15420-27729 GCA_010014905.2 Druon quercuslanigerum | reverse complement strand
TATTTTAAAGATTTAACATTATTTAACCAATATATAGATATTTAAAGATTCATAAGTAACCTTTTTAAGATTTTTATAGGAGTTTAAAAGATTTCAAGGGAATCGATAATAATTGAAGATTTCTCGAAAAATCTAAAATGATTTTATATTCGTAAATTAATTAATATTAAGAAAATATTGTAAAATATCTTAAAAGATATCTAAAACTGTAAAAAATGAATCTAGACAAAAACTTTTTCTGCACATAATTGAATACTATTATATTTTTTCTACACAGATTATTTCCTACACAAAATTAATATCGTTTAATACTTTTATTTTTTTCCTAGGCAAAACAATTTCTACACAAAATATTTCCTACACAGAATTAATATTGTTAAATACTTTTATTTTTTCCTAGACAATATATTTCCTACACAGAATTTAATACTGTTATATTTTTAATTTTTCCTAAACAAAATTTGTCCTACAGAGAACTTAATACTGCTATATTTTTTCTGCACAGAAGATTTCATACACAGAATCAATATTATTTAATACTTTTATTTTTTCCTAGACAATATATTTCCTAGACAGAATTTAATACTGTTATATTTTTTTCTACACAGAATATTTCCTACACAGAATTCATATTGTTTCATACTGTTATTTTTTTCCTAGACAAAATATCTTCTACATAAAATATTTCCTACAAAGAATTTAATACTGTTATATTTTTTCTACACAGAATATTTCATACACAAAATCAATATTGTTTAATACTTTTATTTTTTTCCTAGACAAAATATTTTCTACATAAAATTTTTCCTAAATAGAATTTAATACTGTTATATATTTCATTTTTCCTACACAAAATTTGTCCTACAGAGAATTTAATACTTCTCTATTTTTTCTACACAGAAGATTTCATACACAGAATCAATATTATTTAATATTTTTATTTTTTCCTAGACAATATTTTTCCTACACAGAATTTAATGCTGTTATATTTTTTTCTACACAGAATATTTCCTACACAGAATTAATATTGTTTCATACTGTTATTTTTTTCCTAGACAAAATATCTTCTACATAAAATATTTCCTACACAGAATTTAATACTGTTATATTTTTTCTACACAGAATATTTTCTACACAGATTTAATATTGTTAAATACTTTTATGTTTTTCCTAGACAAAATATTTCCTACACAGAATTTAATACTGTTATATTTTTCATTTTTCCTACACAAAATTCGTCCTTCAGAGAATTTAATACTGCTATATTTGTTTTCTACACAGAAGATTTCTTGCACATAATCAATATTGTTTCATACTTTTTTTTCCTAGAGAAAATATTTTTTTCGTAAAAGATTTGCTATACATAATTAATATTGTTAAATACTTTTATTTTTTCCTAGACAATATATTTCCTACACAGAATTTAATACTGTTATATTTTTAATTTTTCTGACACAAAATGTGTCCTACAGAGAATTTAATACTGCTATATATTTTCTACACAGAAGATTTCATACACAGAATCAATATCATTCAATAGTTTTATTTTTTTCCTAGCCAATATTTTTCCTACACAGAATTTAATGTTGTTATATTTTTTCTACACAGAATATTTCCTACACAGAATTTAATACTGTTATATTATATTTACACATTTTTCCTGCACAAAATATGTTCTACATAACATATTAAAAACATAATATACATAAAATAGATCCTACACCAAATGAAATTTGTGTAGGAAAATTTTTACACAGAAAATATTTTATCTAAGAAAAAAATAACAGTATTAAACAATATTAATTCTGTGTAGGAAATACTTTATGTAGAAAATATTTGGTCTAGAATTAAAAAAAAAGTACTAAACAATATTGATTCTATGTATGAAATCTTCTGTGTAGCAAACATATAGCAGTATTAAATTCTGAGTAGGACAAATTTTGTGTAGGAAAAATTAAAAATATAACAGTATTAAATTCTATTTAGGAAATATTTTATGTAGAAAATATTTTGTCTAGGAAAAAAATAACAGTATTAAACAATGTTAATTCTGTGTAGAAAAAATAGAACAGTATTAAATTCTGTTTAGGAAATATTTTGTCTAGGAAAAAAATTAAAGTATTTAACAAAAGTAATTCTGAGTACGAAATATTCTGTGTAGAAAAAATATAACAGTATTAAATTCTGTGTAGGAAATATTTTATGTAGGAAATATTTTGTCTAGGAAAAAATGAAAGTTCTTAACAATTTTGATTCTGTGTATGAAATATTCTGTGTAGAAAAAATATAACAGTATTAAATTCTGTGTAGGAAATATTTTGTCTACGAAAAAAATAAAAGTATTTAACAAAAGTAATTCTGAGTACGAAATATTCTGTGTAGAAAAAATATAACAGTATTAAATTCTGTGTAGGAAATATCTTGTCTACGAAAAAAATAAAAGTATTTAACAATAGTAATTCTGAGTACGAAATATTCTGTGTAGAAAAAATATTAAATGTATTAAGTATAAAAGTATTAAATGCTGTATAGGAAATATTTAATGTAGAAAATATTTTGTGTAGGTTTTGTGTAGGTTGAAAGATTTAAAAAAATTTTAATGTTTAAAATTTTTTTATTTTAATTTTTTAGAAGATTTCTAAATAAACTTTTGAAGCTTTTCAGGATTAGGAAAGGTTTCAAGCTAGTCCAATAATTTGCTTAAGATTCCTGTCAATATCTAAAATGATTTTATATTCGGAAAAATTAAATATAAGTAAAGATTAAAAAAGGTTTTAAAGTATTTAAACAACTGTCAAAAAATAATTTTAGAAGATTTTTAAGCAATTGTTTTAATTTTGGGGAAATTTGAAATAATTTTTGGAAAAATTTGAATTTTTATTTAAAAATATTAAAAAACTCTTTAAGAGTTTTGAAGTGTTTTAGGACAGGAAGAAATTTCCCATGATTTTTATTTCAGAAAATTAATTTTTAAACAAAATTTAAAATAATTTATAATACTTTAAGGCCACTTTTTTTATCTTTTAAACATTTTTTAACATTGTAGAAAAAATTCGAGTCTGTTTAAAATACATTAGAAAAGTTATTTCTTTTCGTGGAAATTTTATTTTTTTGCAGCTGATTTGTTGAAAAATTGTCTTCTTTTGGTTAATCAAATATCAACTATCAAAATTTTTGTTTGTTTGAGAATTCGTCTTTTTTAGAATTCATATTCCTTAATTGAACAATCAATTGGAAATTCAACTGCGATTGAAAAATCATTCTTGAGGGTTCAAAAGTCAAATGCCGTTTTGGCTTGAAAACTTTTTTTATTATTGAAAATTCATCTCTTTTGCTAGAAAATGTATTTTCTTCGGTTAAAAATGCAATTGTTTTGAGAGCATTTTGGCCTATGAAGTCTGATATGATAAAAAAGTATCATATTTATTACGAGATTAAATTAAAATAATATAAATAAGAAGCCGATGAAATTTTTGTCGAAATACTTAATGGCATTAGTTTTATTGAGACAATTAAAAATAGTTACACAGATATCAAATTCAGAAATTTGACTTTGCTTACAGAATAAATCCATCTTAATATTATGAAAAAAAAATTTGTGACATTACAAAATAAACTACCTAAATTTAAATGCAAAAATAATGGAGAACACTTTGAAGGTATCGGAGGTACATAATTCATTTTTCAAAAAATCTGTCATCATTTTTCACGACAGACTAATCGCACTAATTATTTTTTAAATAGAAAATACAATTCGATTCACAGAGACAGTTGAAAAAAATGCTTTGCATTCATATCTTATTGGGAACTAAATTCATAAAAAAGTTGTGTAAAGTTTCTTCACAAAATATATCTTAAAATAAAATGGTGTGTGCATTGGACAGTGTTTCCAGGATGATAGCAGGATAGCCGCTTTAATGGAAAAAATTACCTGTTTTTAAACATTTTTTCCGACCATAAAAGACATAATTTAAATCATTAAACATGTTTTTTAATTAAATATTTAAAAAGTCGCTGGAAAATAAAAAAATGCCCTGTTATTTGCCGGTTTTCTAATCCAGCGGCTACCCTGTGATGATATTTGCTTGTATGAGTGATGTACGATTTACTAAACCTAATAAATTGTAGTTAACTAGAGTGTCTACCAAACGGATTTTAAATTCTTGGTCATTTCCCGGTTTTCTTCTGATCAATTTCTTCCTGTATTTTGAATTTCTAAAATATTTTATTGTGTATTAAACAAAAATTACCCTGGTAAGTCCATACCAGAAATATTAGAAACTTTTAGAGGAAGAGAAAAATATGATTAAAAAGAATAATCGGCTAAAATGGAAATAAATGAAATTCTGACCTGAAAAATTTTCAAGTATAAAGGAAATCTTTGAAAAACAAACACCATAAATTTTATTTTGGAAATTTTAAAATCGAAAATATTTATTTCGAAACTTTTAAACTGAACCACGTAAATTATTTTCAACTAAAAAAAGTGTACTGTTCAAATGCACCCAAAAAAAAGTTACAATATTTGGCTTTTGTAAAATACAAATTAAAATTTTGTGTGACTATTGTATAAGGTACAGTATTTTTTTCTTCAAATTTTTTTTTATTTTTTTTTTTTTTATTCAGAATTGTTCACATTCTGAATTGAAAACCTTTAAATCTTTTATCAAATTCAATACTTAACTATTCCATAGATTTTTTTTTTTAAATTATTCAATTTTTAAAATTATTTTAAACGTTAAAACATTTTTTAATACAAATTATGTAATTTTGCGACTTTTTAATTTTTCAATTAGAAACAGATTTCAGTTTTAAATTGAAAATTGAATTTTGACAGCAAAATTTTCTACAGTCAAAAAATGAAAATTTAACTGTTGATAATTGGAAAAAAATGATAATTAAGTTTTTAACATTTGAATTTACAGTATCCAATAATTTTAAACTGCTGGTAATTATTGAAAATTGAATTTTCAACAGCTAAATTTTAAATTTTCTCTAATTTGAATATTTTAAAATTGATATAAAGGAAATTTAATCAAAGTATAAATTCAATTATTGAACGTTATAATTTCAATTTTCAGTATTTTTATTTTCTTCAATTTTCAACAGTTGAATTTTGCTGAATTTCTATAGTTGAAAATGAAACTGTTGCGAATTGAAAATTCAATTTTCTTCAGTTTTTGAAAGTTTAAAATTCAGCTGGAGAAAATGAACAAAAAAATTGAAATTTTAATTGTTGAAAATTGATATTTCCAGTTTTAGCCGTTTATTTTTCTACAACTGTAGAGAATTGAAAAATTGAGTTTTTAATTTACTATAATTTTCTATTATTAATAATTAAATAAAATTAAATATAAAATTTTCTTAAATTTTCAGCAATTAAATAATCAACAGTGAAATTTTCAATTCTTATTTCAATTTTCAGCAGTCAAATTTTCTTTAATTTTTTATGATTAACAACTTAATTGTTAAGAATGGAAAAAATTGAATTTTTAACAGATAAATTTTCATTTTCGTACAATTTTTAATTATTTTCAATTTTCAGGGGTTCAATTTTCAACAGTTCAATTTTAAAGTGTAGAAAATAAAATAAAATTGAATTTTCTTAAATTTTGAGTTATTTCAGCTGCTGAAAGTTGTAAACTTAACTGCTAAGAATTGAAAAAAAAATAATTTCTAAGAGTCGAAAATTTCACTGGAAAATTGAGAAAAAAAATCAAAAGTTAAAAATGGAACTGACGGAAATTCAATTTTCTTCAATTTTCAACACTTGAAAGTTCAAGAAAAAAACGTACTTTGCATTAAAATCAGATGTTAAGAATGTTAAATTTACATAATTTTACATCACAATTTAATAAATAAATATTTCAATCCATTAAAAATCTCAATTGCAAAATAATGTTTTCGCAAATTTATAGTCATATAATACTCTTAATAGGTAATTAAAAAATTTTTTTAAATACTAACACTAGTCACCTCCTTTTTAAAAAATAAAGAACAGATGATTTTTTATTTTTAAAGGAAAACTGAAAAGTTAATAACTTAGGCCGTATTTTTCTTTTAAATAACGATAATAAAATATCAAAACACTTCAAATATTCATTGTGGTAAAAGCCAATGAAAAATCCCGTTCACTGAATCAATGTCCCAACCCTTCCCGGATTTTTCCCGGGTAACCAAATATTCAATCATTTTTCGGTTTACCGGACCGGAAGACACTCTTGAGTTAACTTATTGACTATATGCATTTGCATTTTCGCAGAAAAACGCACGAAAACGAGACCAAGTTTTGCCACAGTTGCGTAACTTATATACAGAAATTAATTATCGCACATTAACTTTTTTTTACAGTGTGACTTATATTTGATTGATAAGATTTGAGGCTCCTTAAAATTAAATGCTTTGATTTTCGAGTATTTTTCAAAATGTAGACTCTTTTGAAAATATGTAGGCAAGGATGATAGTATGGTCCTTGAATAGTTTTGCACTACAACACGGAAGCTCATTTTTATACATGTGTAGGTACTCACGGAACTTTTTAATCTTGCAAGAAGATGTCGCGAGATGTGCGTCGCTGATTCGACTGCAGCTTCATAAGGTGAAAATACATAAAAATCGATTAAATGCGAATTTTTTCTCTCTATCCAAAGGATATTCCCAATTTTCATATACATTGAAGTCCGCAGCCGTACCAGCGACGCATATCTCGCGAAATTTAATTTTAGCGACGCACATTTACAGGCCATTCCTTTCGCCGACGCATATCTCGTGACCTTTCCCTTCAGCGATGCACGTCTCGCGACTTTTCCTTCCAGCGGCGCACATATCGAGACGTTTCTTTGTCAGTTATTAATTATTCCAACAGTTGACCTGACCTTTCTAATCTTACAAGGAGAGGCCACGCAGGATGTGCGTCGCTGAATAGCATGGGGCTTCGCCAGGTAAAGTACGTGAGAATCTATTAAGTGCATATTTTCTTCTTTCGATCCAATGGATATTTCCAATAATTCGTAAACTAGGGCCCATTCGATTAAAAGAAAAAATACGCACCTTACCGATTTTCATGTACTTTGAAGTCCCCAGTCAGATTAGCGACGCACATCTACCGGCCTTTCCTTTTGGCGTCGCATATCTCGCGACCTTCCTTGTTAGTGATTAACGATTAAAATCATTGTCCTGACTTTTATAATCATACGAGAAGAGGTGGCAAAATGTGCGTCGCTGATTCTACCAAGGCTTCCCTGGCGCATGTACATGAAAATATATTAAGTCCGTATTTTTTCTTACGATTCAATGGATATTTCCAATATTTCGGAGACTTAGCCCCATTGGATTGAAAGAAAATATGCATAACTTATCAGGGTGTCTATTAAAATCCTAGCAAATAATTCCCTGATAATTCCAGGTTTTTTTCATGAACCTTATAAAGTATTTCTCAAATATAATTTTTCATAGTACAGAGTCAATTTCTAGGGATTCAATTAATATTTTTATTTAAGATGGGTTTGAAAGATGAATTTTTATCAAAATAGTTAAATTTTTATACAAGAAAGATAAGTGTATCCGAAAAAAGGCGATTTTAAACGAAAAAGTTGAATTTTCAAGTAAAAAAACTAATTTTGCAAAGATTAAATTGCAATCAATGTGATGAATTTTCAACAAAACTAAATTTTAAACCAACTAGATCAATTTTTGAATAAGCAAGTGAATTATCAACCAAAAAAATTAGTTTATAAACATGATTAATTTTCAAATAAAAAGATTTATTTTCTACCAAAAATGACAATTTCCATCTGAAAAAGTCAAATTTTCAAGCATGTGGTTGAATTTAGAAATAAAAACGATCAATTTTCAACCAAAAAAGGAATAATTAAATTTACAGATTAAAAAAAATTAATTTTCTGCAACAAAAAAATTGTCAACCAAAGTGATGAATTTTCAATTGAAATGATAAATCTTTTACCGACAAAATCAATTTTTAAACTAAATAAATAAATTTTTAAGGAGAAAATTGAATTTTCAACTAAAAAAAGACAAATTTTCAACAATTTAGTTAAATTTTGAACCAAAAAAATTAATTTTGAAACAAAGCGATGAATTTCCAACTAAAATAAATAAATAAATAAATGAATGAATAAATAAATTTTTAGTTAAGAAAGGTAATGTTCAATTAAAAAGATAAATTTTTAAGTAAAATGATAGAATATTCAACTGAAATAATTACATTTTTAAAAAATTGAATTTTCAAATAAAGACATTTTAATTGAATATTAATAATAATTATCAGTAAAAAATTAATTGTTAGCCAAGGAAAAGACAAGTTTTAAATCAAGTAGCTATCTTCTACCAAAGAGATGAATTCTTGATTCAAAATCATAAAACGTCAGCAAGAAAAATTAAGTTTTAACAAAAGAGTTAAACGTTCAACGATTTAATTAAATTTTAATTACAAAAAAGTTGAATTCTGAACAGAAAATGTAGTATTTGATATTACAAGTTAAAACTTAATCGAATAAGTTTAATTTTCTACCAAAAAGAATGAATTTGCAACCAGATACTTACATTTTCAACTAAAAACGATCCATTTTTACCCAAAAATAGAATATTGAAATTTTAATTAAATTTTATAATTCAATTTAAACCAAAAATTAAGCACGGCATATAAAAATTCCCTAAAAATTCCAGGTTTTACTGGTAGAATAGACACCCTGCTTATGGATTTCCATGTATTTTTACCCTGTGAAGCCCCAGGCGAATAATCAGCGACGCACATCTCGCGACCTTGTGAGATATGCGTTGCTTATTCGACTGTGGCTTCACCATGCGAAAGTACATGAAAATCCATTTATTGCGTATTTTTTCTTTTGATCCAATGAATATTTCCAATATTTCGTAAACGGCGACCCATTAGAAAAAAATAAAGTAAAAAATACACACTTAATGGATTTTCATGTACTGTGAAGTCCCCAGACAAATCAGCGACGCACATCTCCCAACCTCTCCTCGTTAATTATTACTTATTCAAATCGTTGGTCTGAATCTCTAAATAATTGCGATTCAAAGGTTCAATAGATGTTTAGACAATAGACATTTCGACAATCTCAACATTGATATAACAAATTTATCAACAACATTAAAGATTTCTAAACCACAATACTAGGCTTAAGTTATTGTACATCAGATCACGATTTTTGTAATATTAATAGTAATAATAATAATGAATAATTCATAATTGTGATTTCAGAGTCTCCGCTTTGGGAAACAAAAGTCCATATTGAGAGAGTATTTTTATCATCTAACAGGTTTGAAATTGATTTTCCAATAGTCTGAACATGATTCTTAGTGGGAAAAAAGTATGAATTACTAACGATTTACAGTCGCTCGCTTTCCTCATCCTCACTCTGAAGTTCTTTGCCTTTCACGTCGGTCATTTTCACCTCTTCTTCGACGATCGCAATTGGCTGACCTTGATTTATATCGTTCCATGGCTGGATATCAGCCGATCCAAAGAACCAGAAAACAACTGTTGCTGAAATAAAGACGACTGCCGAAAGCCAGAAGACCACGCGCCATTCCTCAATTCCGTTCTGTAAAATCATATCGAGTTAAATCTTTTAGTTTTTTTTTCGATTACATATTATTTTTAAGTGAGTTAAACCCAGCCTTCTTTCACCAGGTATTAAACGTAAAAACGTATTATACGTAAAAAAAAACCTGTAAAAAACGTAATAAAGATGGCGTACTCGGATAGAGCATAATAAAATCTAACTTTTTTTAAATTATGCTTATGTGTGCCTGTAGACCTGAAATCTGTAGCACTGTTCCTAATCATTACATTTTTTTAAATGATGCTTAAAAAACTTTACAACTTTCTGAAAAAAATTTTAAATCAGCGAAAATCCTTGAATGATTTGTTTTATTATTTTTAAGATCTTTGAAGTTCGGATCGTTTAAAAAATTTACTTGTGGTTAAATGTTCAAGCCAAGTAAGCTAATTTTTTATAAAACGGTTAAATTTTCCATCCGAAAATATGGACTTTCAACAAAAAACTTCATTTTCAACGAAATATTTGAATTTTGTACGAAAATAATAAAATTTTCAACAAAAAAGGGACATTTTTAACAAAGCAATAGATTTTTCAAAGCAAAATGATGTTTTTCAGAAAACAGTTGAATTTTCGACAAATGTACTAAATATTTAAACAAATAGAATTTTCCACCCAAAAAATTAATTTTGAAACGAAAAAGACGAATTTTCAAGCAAATAAGACTAATATTTTAGTAGACAGTTCAATTTTCAACAAAATAACTTAATTTCCAAATAAATATTAAGATTTTCAATCCCAAAAATTAGTTTCTAAAAAAAGGGAACAATTTAAAAAAAAAGTCGAATTTTTAACCAAAAAGTTGACTTTTTAAACCAAAAAGATTATTTTTAACATAACAATTGAATTTTCAAGCCAAGTAAGCGAATTTTTTATAAAACTGTTAAATTTTCCACCCGAAAATATGAATTTTCAACAAAAAATTTTAATTTCAACGAAAAAGTTGTAATTTGTACGAAAATAATTGAATTTTCAACGAAAAAAGGGAAATTTTTAACAAAACAATGGAATTTTCATACCAAAAAGATTATTTTTTCAGAAGACAGTTTAATTTTCCACAAATTTACTAAATATTTAAACAAATAGAATTGTCAACCCAAAAAATTAATTTTTAAAAAAATAAATAAACTTCAAAACAAACATTAACTTTTTCAGCGACAAAATTAATTTTCAAAGAAAAAAGACGAATTTTCAACAAAAAAAAGTAGATTTTTTAAACAAACATAGGAATTTCCAAGCAAATAAGACTTATATTTTAGAAGACAGTCCAATTTTCAACAAAATAACTTCATTTTCAAAAAAATATTAAAATTTTCAATCCAAAAATTAGTTTTCGAAAAAAGCGAACTATTTTCAACAAAAAAGTAAAAATTTTAACCAAAAAGTTGACATTTTAAACCATAAAGATTATTTTTTAACATAACAATTGAATTTTCAAGTCAAGTAAACGAATTTTCTATAAAGCGGATGAATTTTTCATCCGAAAATATGAATTTTTAACGAAAAATTTCATTTTCAAAGAAATAGTTGAATTTTGTACGAAAAAAATAGAAATTTTAACAAAAAAAAGGAAATTTTTAATAAAGCAGTGGAATTTTCAAGCCTAAAAGATGATTTTTTAAGAAGACACTTTAATTTATAAAAAAATAACTAAACTTCCAACAAAAAATTAAAATTTTTCACCGAAGAAATTAATTTTCAAAGAAAAAAGACGAATCTTCAACAAAAAAAGTAGGGTTTTTAAACAAACATTGGAATTTTCAAGCAAATAAGACTTATACTTATAGTGGAATTTTGTACGAAAATAATAGAATTTTCCGAAAAAAACGGAAATTTTTAACAAAGCAATGGAATTTTCAAGACAAAAAGATGATTTTTTCAAAAAAAAGTTGAATTTTTGACAAATTTAGAAAATATTTAAACAAATAGAATTTTCAACCCAAACAATTAATTTAAAAAAAAAAGAAAAAACTAAATTTTAACAGGGCTTAAATTTTCAACACTTGAATTAAAAAAAAAACTAAACTTTTAAACAAACCTTAAAATTCTTCACCGAAAAAAGTAATTTTCAAAGAAAAAGACGAATTTTTTAAACAAACCGTGGAATTTTCAGCTAAATAAGACTAATATTTTAGTACAGACTTCAATATTTAACAAAATAACTTAATTTTCAAACAAATATTAAAATTTTCAATCCAAAAATTATTTTTGAAAAAAAGGGAACAATTTTCAACATAAAAGTAAAATTTTTAATCAAAAAGTTGACTTTTTAAACCAAAAAGATTATTTTTTAAAACAACAATTGAATTTTCAAGCCAAGTAAATGAATTTTCTGTAAAACGGTTGAATTTTCCATCCGAAAATATGAATTTTCAACAAAAAATTTTATTTTCAACGAAACAGTTGAATTTTGTACGAAAATAATAGAATTTTCAACAAAAGAACGGAAATTATTAACAAAGCAATGAAATTTTCAAGCTTAAAATATGATTTTTTTAGAAGACACTTGAATTTTTTGTAAATAACTAAACTTTCAAACAAACATTAAAATTTTTCATCGAAAAAATTAATTTTCAAAGAAAAAAGACGAATTTTCAACAAAAAAAAGGAGATTTTTTAAACAAACATTGGAATTTCCAAGCAAATAAGACTTATATTTTAGTAGACAGTCCAATTTTCAACGAAATAACTTAATTTTCGAACA
>JAAAKG020169462.1:0-15320 GCA_010014905.2 Druon quercuslanigerum | reverse complement strand
AACATTAAAATTTTTCATCGAAAAAATTAATTTTCAAAGAAAAAAGACGAATTTTCAACAAAAAAAAGGAGATTTTTGAAACAAACATTGGATTTTCCAAGCAAATAAGACTTATATTTTAGTAGACAGTCCAATTTTCAACGAAATAACTTAATTTTCAAACAAATATTAAAATTTTCAATCCAAAAATTATTTTTCAAAAAAAGGGAACAATTTTCAACATAAAAGTAAAATTTTTAACCAAAAAGTTGACTTTTTAAACCATAAAGATTATTTTTTAAAATAACAATTGAATTTTCAAGCCAAGTAAATAAATTTTCTATAAAGTGGTTGAATTTTCCATTCGAAAATATGAATTTTCAAAAAAAAATTTCATTTTTAAAGAAATAGTTGAATTTTATACGAAAATAACAGAATTTTTAACAAACAAAGGAAATTTTTTAACAAAGCAGTAGAATTTTCAAGCCTAAAAGATGATTTTTTTAGAAGACACTTGAATTTTTTTTAAATAACTAAACTTCCAAACAAACATTAAAATTTTTCATCGAAAAAATTAATTTTCAAAGAAAAAAGACGAATTTTCAACAAAAAAAGGAGATTTTTTAAACCAACTTTGGAATTTCCAAGCAAATAAGACTTATATTTTAGTAGACAGTCCAATTTTCAACGAAATAACTTAATTTTCGAACAATTATTAAAATTTCCAATCCAAAAATTAGTTTTCGAAAAAACGGAACTATTTTCAACAAAAAAGTAAAATTTTTAACCAAAAAGTTGACTTTTTAAACCATAAAGATTATTTTTTAACATAACAATTGAATTTTCAAGTCAATTAAACGAATTTTCTATAAAGCGGTTGAATTTTTCATCCGAAAATATGAATTTTCAACAAAAAATGGTATTTTCAACGGAATAGTTGAATTTTGTACGAAAATAATAGAATTTTCAACAAAAAAAAAACAGAAATTATTAACAAAGCAATGGAATTTTCAAGCCTAAAAGATGATTTTTTTAGAAGACAGTTGAATTGTCGACAAATTTACTCAATATTTAAACAAATAGAATTTTCAATGCAAACAAATTATTTAAAATAAAGAAAACACGAAATTTTAATAGGGCTTAAATTTTCAACCAAAAATGTAATTTGTGATATTTCAATGAAATGGATTTAATTTTAAATAGAAAATAATGGAATTTTCTATAAACCGAATGAATTTTTAATCCAAAAATATGGATTTTGAACCAAAAACATTATTTTCGACGAAGTAATTATATTTTGTAAGAAAATAATTTGTTGATTTTCAACAAATTTACAAAATATTTAAACAAATATAATTTTTAACACAGGCAATTAATTTAAAAAAAAGAAAAAACGAAATTTTAACAGGGCTTAAATTTTCAA
The DNA here is from genome assembly GCA_010014905.2 of Druon quercuslanigerum. Classification (NCBI taxonomy): domain Eukaryota; kingdom Metazoa; phylum Arthropoda; class Insecta; order Hymenoptera; family Cynipidae; genus Druon; species Druon quercuslanigerum. Next base: position 13,918 of record JAAAKG020169462.1, on the reverse strand, counting down.
CACTTGAATTTAAAAAAAACTAAACTTCTAAACAAATATTAAAATTCTTCAACGAAAAAAATAATTTTCAAAGAAAACAGACAAATTTTCAACAAATAAGTATATTTTTTAAACAAACCGTGGAATTTTGAACTAAATAAGACTAATATTTTAGTAGAGAGTTCAACTTTTAACAAAAGGGAACAATTTTCAAGAAAAAAAATCAAATCTTTATCCAAAAAGTTGACTCTTTTCAGATATTTTCATGTTTTTTTGTTCTTCTCTTCAGATTCTCCAGTTAAAATCATCGCGAGCCTGAATAATATTTCTTTTGAGTAAAAAATCAAGCTGTTACTTACATTTTCCTTTGTCAAAAGGCCGATGATTGGGGGAAGAATAAATCCAGGAAAACTGCCAAAAGTGTTCATAATTCCGTAAAGAGATCCGGCATAGTTCGGGGCAAGATCCTGGTGATTTTGCAGACTTGTCTGGCAAGCAGCGCCGTTGAATGCCAATGCTAAAATCATCATGGAAACGGCAAATATCTTGTCACAGCCAGCGTAAGTCATGGCGAGTAAACAAATTGCCGGGGCAACGTGAGCTGAAAAAATATTTTCTTCATATTTCATATTTTCACCAGAAATTAAAATTAAACAAGATGAAAATTCTTTTTTTTCCCTTGAAAATCGACATTTTCGAGTTAAAAATTCCTGTTTTCGAGTTTTAAAATTCAAATTTTTCTCGAAAAATCGTCTTTTTAATTTGAAATTGAACAAATAGGTTCACATTTTTATTCCTTCTTGACTTTAAAGTCTTTCTTAAACAAAAATTATTTCAATTTTGAATAAAAAAACAGTTGAATTTCTATCAAAATTATGCATTTTCATCAAAACGACTTTATTTTCAATTCAAAAAGACTAATTTTCTACAAAACATTTTATTTTAAACTTGAAAATATGACTTTTTAAACAAAAAGTTCATTTTCAACGACAAAGATTAAATTTCTGCGAAAAATATGAATTTTCAACCAAATAGTTAAATTCTTAACTTAGAATATGAATTTTCATCCAAGAAGATGAATTTTCTATTAGTGCGAAGAAGTTTTAACAAAATACACGAAATTTCAATCAAGTACTTGAATTTTTAAACTTAAAAGGTAAAATAATGTTTAAAAAAATGGAATATTAACATTTTCAGATGAAAAGAATTTAATTTTCAATAAAAGAAAAATCAAATTTTTAAGGGGACTTAAATTTTCAAGAAAAAATGTAATAGTTGATATTTCAACCAAAAAAGATTTAAATATTCAATCAAAAATAGATGAATTTAACCAAAACAGAAGCTACAAAATAGTCAAATCCTCAACCAAAAATAATTTTTCAGTCATGAAAGAATACCAATTTTAACCAAATTGTTGAATTTTCTATAAAAAAGATTGAATTTTCAACCAAAAAATATTAATTTTCAACAAAAAATATGATTTTTCAACTGAATCCATAAATTTTTGGCTATAAAAGATATAGAACACGGAATAGTTTAATTTTCCGTTTAGAAACTTCAATTTTGAACAAAAAACAAACTAAACAGTTGAATTTAAAATCTAAAAGTAAGCAATCATTTGACCAAAATTTGGATTTTTTAAATTCGAAAATATGACTTTTCGACCGAAAATATAAATTTTCATCTAAAAACATTAGTGGTCTAACCATTAGACGAATTTTCAACAAAATACATAAATTTCCTACGAAATAGTTGAATTTTCAACCAAAAATGGAATATTTAAATTTTCAGTTAAAAAAAATTAATTTTCAATAAAGTAAAAAACGAATTTTTAAAATAACTTCAACTTTCAACCAAAAATTCAATCGCTAATATGTCAGCCCAAAGGGATATGAATTTTAAATTTAAAAAAGTCTTATTTTAACAAAAAAGGTACTAAAAAATTGTAAAATTCTCAACCACGAAAGATTTTTCAGTCAAGAATGAATACAATTTTTAACCAAATTCTTGAATTTTCAAGTCAAGTAAGCAAACTGTCTATAAAACGGTTGAATTTTCCATCCGAAAATATGAATTTTCAAGAAAAAAGTTTCATTTTCAATGAAATAGTTGAATTTGGTAAGAAAATAATAGAGTTTTCAACGAAAAAAAAGGGGAATTTTTAATCAAACAATTGGATTTTCAAGGAAAAATACGAAGTTTCTATCAAACAGTCGATTTTTTTACCCAAAAATATAAATTTTCTACAAAACATACAAATATTTAAATTTTAAATTAAAAAGATTGAATTTCAATCAAAGAAAATGGAACTTTTTACCAAAAAAGTTAAATTTTCAATAAAATATAATGAATTTTCAACCAAAAATACGAATTTCCTACAAAATAATTTAATATTCAACCTAGAAAGACTTTATAGTCAAGAAGGAATCAAAATTTAAACCAAATGGTTCAATTTCGAATTAAAAAGACGAATTTTCCACAAAAAATACAAATTTTAAGCAAAATATCTATACAAGAGGTAATATTTCAACTAAGAATGGAACAGTTAAATTTTCAGTTACAAAAATAAATGTTTAACCCAGAAAAGGCGAATTTGCAAGAAAATAAATTGACTCTTCAACCAAAAAGATTAATTTTCAATAAAACCATTGCATTTTAACTAAAAAAAAAATGAAATTTTCTACAAAAGCGAATGAATTTTCAAATCAACATTATGCGTTTTCATCAAAACAGTTAATTTGTAAACAAAACAGTTAATTTTCAACGAAATAGTTCAATTTTGTAAGAAAATAATTAAATTTTCAACAAAAAAAAAGAAATTTTTAACGAAACCATTTTAACGCAAGAATTCTAATTTTCTACCAAAAATACAAATTTTAACAATATACAGGATTTTTTACTAAAAAAAGATCAATTTTCAACCAGGAAAAGACGAATTTGCAAGAAAATAATTGAATCATTAAAAAACAAATCAAACCTTTCCATTTTTAAAAACTTTCAACCAAATAATTGAATTTTTGACTGAAAAATATAAATTTTCAACCAAAAATGGAATAGTTCAATCTTCAGTTAAAAATTTATTTTTATTTCTTCGTTGAGGATTCATCTATTTTGTTAAAAATCCGACTTCCGATAGAATTCAACTGTTTTTGATTTAAAATTAAATTAATTCTTGTTTTAAAAAAAATTATCTAGTTCGCTAATAATGTATTTTTTTACTTCAACTAATCTGGATTTATATCTTGTTAAATTTTTTTTAATAATATAGTATTCGCACATTCATTTAATTTTAAAGAATTATTTTATTCTTTAAAAATATGTAAAAAAATATGTTTAAAAATATGTTAATATATTGAAATACTTACAGAAAAGCATGAAAATTCGTCGAATCCATAATACTGTCAATATTTTTCCCCTTCGTACAAAATCTCCAGCTGCCGCAAATAAAACTCCAGCGAAGAGTCGAGCGATGTAAGGCAATCCAGTGATTGCACCACCCTAGGAAATTCCAAATTTACATAATTTAAAGAATGAAAAACGAAAAAATATTAGTTTAAAAAAAAATATTAAAAAAACATAAATTTCGAAAAAAATACGGTGTGTTTTAATATTTTTCTTACTAAATTATAAAAAAAAAGATTACTCTATTAATTTTAATTTGAGAAAATGACGTCGAATAGAGATACTTTTTCAAGCAAGAAATTGTGAACTAAAAATAGACAAATTAAATTTTAAGTTGAAAAAATAAATTTAAAACAACAAAAATGCGAATATTTCACAAAACAATTGATCTTTAATTTAAAAAAAAAAATATTTCTTAACAAAAATGATTAATCATCAAGCAAGCAAATAATTTTTTAACCCAATAGTTTCATTTTTCCACCAAAAAGATGAATTTCCTATTGAAAGGCAATTTTTCTACAAAAAAAATAGAATTTTAAAACAAAAACGATAAAGTATGAACAAATTACATGATATTTTAACACAAAAAGATTATACTTTTTTTGTTAAACAAAAACAGTAAGATAATAAAAACATAAGATAAATTTTCATTTAAAAATAGAATAGTTAAGTTTTGAAAAAAAATTTTTAATAAAAAAGTATTTTCATACAAATAATTAATTTTTCATTCAAAGAAATGATTTTGCAACCAAATAGATAAATTGTTAACCCCGAAGATTAAAGTTCTACTTAAAAAAAAAGAATTTAGAAAGAAAAACATAAATTTTTAACCAAATAGTTACATTTTTAAAAAAAGAAAAATTTACATTTTTAACCAAAAACTGTGCATTTTCAACCAAAAATGGAATTATTAATTTTTCAGTTTAAAAAAATTATTTTTATTTAAAAAAAAAAAGAATTTTTAACAAAATGTTTAGGCCTTCAACTAACGAAAGGAATTTTTAACAAAAAATATAGATTTTCAAACAATAAAATTTATTGTGTACCAAAAAAGATGAATTTTTAACAAAACAAATAAATTTATGAATCAAAAGATACATTTTTATAGCAAAAATATTATGATAAATTTTTAGATAATAAACAAATTAATTTTCAATTTAAAAAGCAACTAATTTTTATCAAAATAAAAAATAAAATACTTGAATTTTCAAAATAATAATTAAAATTTAACCCAAAAAAGACAAAGTTTGAACACAGTACATTAATTTTTTAACAAAACAAATTTTTTTAAATCCAAAAATAGTTGAAAGCATAAAAAAGGTGAATTTTTTATAAAACAGTTGAAATTTTAATCCGAAAATATGAATTTTTTACCAAAAAAATCAATGTTCCACGATGAAGATAAATTTTTTATATAAAAAACGACCAATTTTCAACAAAATGCACAAAAGAACAAAATACTTGAATTTTCACCTAAAAATAATTTTATTTTTTAATCAAAAACCGTTGGAAAGAATAAATTTTCTACCAAAAAAGAAATTTTTTTTAATAAAATAAAAAAATTTTCAACTTAAAAAGAAAAATTTACATTTTTAAGAAAAAAATGGGCATTTTTAACCAGAAATGAAACTGTTAATTTTTCAGTTTAAAAAATTCATTTTTATTTTAAAAAAAAATTTTTAACAAAATATTTAGGCCTTTAACCAAAGTAAGGGTTTTTTAACAAAAAATATAAATTGTCAAACAATAAAAAAAACAATAAAAATATTTTTTAAAGTTTTTTTTTACCAAAAAAGAAAAATTTTTTAATAAAATACAAGAATTTTCAACTCAAAAAGAACACTTGTTTCCCAAAAATAGAATAATTAAATTTTCGATAAAACAAAGGATTTTCATGAAAATAATTGAATTTTAAACCACAAAAATTAGTTTTCTACTAAAAAATATGAATTTAGAAAGAAAAAAACATGATTTTTCAACTAATTAGTTACATTTTCAGCACAAGAAAAATGTGCATTTAAGAAAATTGAATTGCTACTTCTTTAGTTTAAAAAATTAATTTTTATTTTCTTTAAATACCATTTCTAAGCAAATATTTTAAGTTATCAACAAAACAAAAGAATTTTTAACTGAAGAGAACAATTTTTAATCAAAAAAATAATCTATTACTAAAAAGATAAATTTTGTAACGAAATACATAAATTTTCAAATCAAAAAATAAATTTGTACGCAAAAATTGAATGTTATATTTATAATTAAAAAATTTTCAATTGATAAAAAAACTAATTTTCATTAAAATAGTTAAATTCTCAAACAAGGATGTGAATTAACATCCTTTAGCTTTTTAACTTCTATATTAAAAAAGCCAAATTTCTAATCAAAATGTTTATTTTTTGTGAAAAAAGTTGATTTGAAAAAAAAGTAAATTCCTTAAGAAAAGACAGCTATTTTCTACCAAAAAGGTAAATTTTCAACAAAAGAAGTTATGTTTATAAATCAAACAGGTTAAAATTAACAAAAAAGGCAAATTTCCTAATATACAGTTGATTTTTTAATCTAAAAATATACATTCTTAACAACAAACGATTAATTTTCAACGACGAAGATTGATTTTCTATTAAAAAAGAAATTTTCAACGAAAAAACCCCGATTTTTCATCTAAATAGTTAAATTATCAACTAAAGAAATTAATTTTATACAAAAAACATCCATTTTCTATTGAAAAGCTGAATTTTTAAAAAGTACTTAAATTTTCAATCAAATATTTCCATTTTAAACAAAAAAAGGTTTTATTTTAAAATCTAAAAGAGTTGAATTAATTTATTAATTAATTTTATATGTACATCAAAATTCAACAATTTTACTTTAAAATAAAAATTATTTAAATAGAACATTTAAAAATGTAACAACAGATTTTAATTTTCAACCAACTAATTTAATTTCTAAGCAAAAATATGCATTTTCCACTAAAATGATAAAAATGTATGCAAACAAGTCGATTTTTTAACAAAATATGCGATTTTTCGACAAAATAGTTTAATATTTAATTTAAAAAAAACGAATTTCAGACAAATTCCGGAACTTTGAACTAAAAAAGATCAATTTTCAACCAAAATTTTATCAGTTTTTATTACCCACCTAAAATATGAATTTCAATTAAAAGATAAATTTTTCAGTCAAATTATTAAATTTTTGGTTAGAAAAAATATCAATTTTTAATCAAAAATATAACAGTTTTTATTTCCCAAGTAAAATATGAATTTTGAACGAAAATCATAAATACCTAACTGGAATACTGGAATTTTGTAGCCAAAAGAATAATTTCAAAACGAGGATATTAACTTTTTAAGAAAAATATGTTTTTCTATAAACAAAAATAGATTTCTAACAAAATACGTAAATTGTCAACGAAATAGTTGAATTTTCAATTTAAAAAAATAATAATTTTCAGCCAAATTGTTGAGTTTAAAATTTTAAAAATCAATTTGCAAATAAACAGATTAATTTTTAACAAAAAAGACGAAATTTTCACAAAGCACATAAATTTTCAGCGAAATAGTTGAATTTTCATTCAAAAAAGAAAATTGTCAACCCAAAATTGTATTTTCCGTTCAAAATCTAATTCTTAATTTTTAAAAACGGGGTTTTAAGGAAAAAAGTAAAATTTTCCACTGGAAGAGTTCAAGAAAGTAGTTACATTTTTTTAAATAGATGAATTTTCAATGGAAATGATGAATCATAAAAAAACAAAAATTAATTTTTAACAATATTTTACATTTTAATCACAAGTATAGTTGAATTTTTAACTAAAATAAAAGTTAAATTCGCCATGTTCAATGTAAAAAAATGTCTATTATAATTCTGAAATATTTCATTTTTGAAATACTACTTCTAGACTAAAAACTGCTTGACGTACTTTCTTTTTTTTTAATTTTGAAGAGGGAACTTTTAATTTAATTCGAAGTATAATTTTTTCCCAAATTCCCGTTCTAAACGATAATTATTTCCTAAAATTCCCTCTTTCAAGTCAAAATAATTGAGGAGTAAGCGAAGAAAACGTGTTAAAGATAAAAAAAATCTCTTAATTTCAGAGAAAAAAAATCACACAGTTGAAACAATTGCAAAAGGTTTGTTTATTTTATATTAAAAAAATATAATTCGTTCTCTAATAAAGCACAAAAAAAAAAGTTTAAATCAGATTCAAGTAAATCCATAACCTAATATACTAAACTAAAAAATATATAAATAAATAAATAATAAAGCTCCGCGATTGTAGATAAAATAGAAATCTCACTTCTAAATTAAGAAAAATTATTAAAATAATAACTTAAATTTTACGGTGATCAGAAGTAAATTTCCGGCTTTTAATTAAATTCCCGGTCATTTCGTCACACTCTAAAAACACTTACCGACTTCAAGTTCAATCCAATAATTTCACTCGTGTATTTGGGTCCATTTGTAGATATGAAGTAAATTCCCCACATATTGGCAAAGTGAGCCCACATCAGTGCCAAAAATGGTACAGAAGTTGCCATAGCTTTTACAGGAAGTTTCGGCTGAAAAAAATTATTTTAACAATGCTTACTTTATAAATAAATAAATATACAGTTTCGCGAGTTTATAATAAATAATGTTTTTTTCTTCACTTTTTAAGGATTTAATTGATATTTTTAATTTAGAAATGGTCAGCAAATCATATTGCGAAATATTCTTAAATATATAAACACCATCGATTTATTAAATAATTAATTAATACTAAAAATATAGCAATTTATTTCTTAAATTTCTCTCTAAATTGCCAAATAGTTGAATTTAAACTAAAAACATTAATTTTGAAACCAAATAGTTAAATTTTGAAGTAAAAACGATCAGTTTTTAACCAAAAATGGAAGAGTTAAATTTTCCGTTAAAATAATTTAATTTTCCACCAGGAAAATTATTTTATACTATAAATCTTCATCTGCAATAGATAAATTTTTTAACCAAAAAGATGAATTTTCAAACAAAAAGATACATTTTCTACCAAAAAATACGATTTTTCAACAAAGTACAGGAATTTTTAACCAAGAAAGAAAACATTTTCAGCCAAATAGTTAAAATTTAAAACTAAAAAATATCCATTTTAACCATACATAGAATTGCTTAATTTCCAATTAAAAAAATTATTTTCCAACAAAAAAATATAAAATAAACTTTCAACAAATTAGATAAATTTTCAAAAAATAAGATACATTTTCTACCAAAAAAGACGATTTTTAAACAAAATACAAGAATTTTTAACCAACAAAGCAAAAAATTTCAACTAAATAGTTGAATTTAAAACTAAAAAATACCCATTTTAACAATACATAGAATTGCGTAATTTTTATTTAAAAAAATAGTTTCCAAGAAAAAAATAAACAAAAATTTCAACAAATTAGATAAATTTTCGATCAAGTATGTTGACCTTTTACTATTTTCAATTATATTGATAAATCTTTTACTTAAATAAGTAAATTTTCAAACAAAAAGATACATTTTATGCCAAAAAATACGATTTTTAAGCAAAATACATGAATTTTAACCAAGAAAGAAACAATTTTCAGCCAAATAGTTGAATTTAAAACTAAAAAATATCCATTTTACCGAAACATAGAATTGCTTAATTTTCAGTTGAAAAACATTAATTTCCAACAAAAAATACAACAAAATTTCAAGAAAATAGATAAATTTTCGATCAAGTGTGATAAATTGTTATTATTTTCAACTATAATAATAAATCTTTAACTTAAAGAAACGAATTTTCATTAATAATGATTGAAATATATTTTATTGAAATAGTTGAATTTTCAAAAATTATGATAAATTTTCAAACAAGAAGATACATTTTTTACCAAAAAATACGATTTTTTAACAAAATACATGAATTTTTAACCAAGAAAGAAAAGATTTGCAGCCAAATAGTTGAATTTAAAACTAAAAAATATACATTTTACCGAAACATAGAATTGCTTAATTTTCAGTTGAAAAACATTAATTTCCAACAAAAAATACAACAAAATTTCAAGAAAATAGATAAATTTTCGATCAAGTGTGATAAATTTTTATTATTTTCAACTATAATAATAAATCTTTAACTTAAAGAAACGAATTTTCATTAATAATGATGAATATTTTATTGAAATAGTTGAATTTTCAAAAATTATGATAAATTTTCAAACAAGAAGATACATTTTCTACCAAAAATACCATTTTTTAACGAAATACATGAATTTTTAACCAAGAAAGAAAAGATTTGCAGCCAAATAGTTGAATTTAAAACTAAAAAATATCCATTTTAACAATACATAGAATTGCATAATTTTCAGTTGAAAAAATTAATTTCCAACAAAAAATACAAAAAAATTTCAACAAATTATTTTAATAATTATTTTCAACTATAATGATAAGTCTTAAACTTAAATAGATGAATTTAAAACTAAAATTATAAATATTTTATTGGAATACTTAAATTTTCTGACAAGAAGATAAATTTTCTACCAAAAATACGATTTTTCAACGAAATACATAAATTTAAGTTAAGAAGATAAATTTTTAACGAAAGTTATGGAATATTTAACTGCTTTTTTCAGTTTCAAAAATATCATTTTCAAGAAAAAAAAAACAATTTTCAACCAAATTTTTAAAGTATCAACTGTAATAATTCAATACTCAGTAAAAAATTAACTTTCAGCCAAGTAAAAAAGAAAAATTTAACAAATCACCTCTGTTTTCTACCAAATAGATGAATTTTCAATTAAAATGATGAACGTTTAAAAAGAAAAATTAGTTTTTAACATAAGAATTTAAATTTTAACCAAATAATACTATTTTAATTCGAAAAACGATGAATTCTAAACAAAAAATGTAGTAGTTGATATTTTAATCGAAAAAGATTTTAATTTATAATCAAAACAGTTTAATTGGTCTATTAAGTAATTATTTGTCAAGAGAGAGAGAGAGAGTAAATATTGCCAAGAAATTTGGTAAATTTCCAACAAAATACATTAATATGAAATAAAAATACAAAATACATTAATCTTTTTAATAAAATACTTTCAGTTACATACTTGAGTTTTGGACTAAAGAAATAAATTTTTTAAACAAAAATAAAATAGCTAAATTTTGGAATTAAAAAAATTAATTTTGAAGGAAAAAAAAACTGACCTGAACTTTCGCAACTGTTTTTCCGATTTGTTCCCTGATGTAGGTCTTTTCTGCCTCAGTAATAGTAGGGTGATCATCGGGTGTATCGTAGGCAAGATATGTCCACAATGCCCAAAATATCAGGATGAGACCACTGGTCACATAATAAGAGGCAGCCCAGCCCCACGTTGCGGTCACCCACCCACAAAGGGCAAATGTTACAAACGCACCAAAAGGTCCACCTAAACAAATTCAGTCGCCTCTAATTAATTCAGTATCAGGCAAATTTTATTTATTATTTATTTGATTTAATTCATTTCATTTAGGATGACCACTCGAAATTCAAAAAGAAAAAATCCATGTCTTTTTCAGGGTAGCCCTTTTAATCGAAGAACAAATTCCCTCTAAGTTGAACTCTTGAATTTTCAATTATTTAAAATTCAAGTTTGAAAGTTTTTAAAATAAAAAATTGTATATTCAAACGCCTAATAATTTATGTTGTACCAAAATAATAGAATTTTCAACAAAAGAGGCAAATTTTTAACAAAACAGTTGAATTTTCAAACCAAAAGTTGAATTTTTTTAGAAAACAAGTGTATTTTCGACAAAGTAACTAAACTTTGAAACAAATAAAATTTTCACAAAAAAAAATTTATTTTGAAACAACAGAGATATTTTTTTAACAGAAAAGTAGAAGTTCTAACCAAATAGTAGAATTTTGAAACAAATATTACAAATTTTCACACGGAAAATTAATTTTCAAAAAAAAAGACAAATTTTCAAAAAACAAAAAAAGAAAATTATTAACCAAATAGTGTACTTTCTTAAGCCAGAAAGATGAATTTCTAACAAAACTGTTGAACTTTCAACAAAATACATTCATTTTTTACTAAAAAAGATCATTTCCAACAAAATAGTTGATTTTTGTACAAAAATAATAGAATTTTCAACAAAAAAAGCGCGAATTTTTAACAAAATCGTTGAATTTTCAAGCCAAAAGTTGATTTTTTTTAGAAAAAATGGATGTTTCAACATAATAACTGAATTTTCAAACAAATATTGCAAATTTTCACACACAAAATTAAATTTCAAACAAAAAAGACGAATTTTCAAAAAAAAAAAGGAAAATTATTAACCAAATAGTGTACTTTTTTAAGCCAAAAAGATGAATTTCTAACAAAATACATGAGTTTTCAATCAAATAGTTGAATTTTTAACTTAAAAGGTAAAATAATATTTTTTTAAATTGAACATTAAAATTTTCAGTTAAAAAGAATTTAATTATCAATAAAAGAAAAATTGAATTTTTAACAAAACTTGAATTTTCAACGAAAAATGTAATAGCCGATATTTCAACCAAAAAAAATTTAAATTTTAAATCAAAAACAGATGAATCATACAACAAAAAAACTCTACGAAATAGCTCAAAACTCAACCAAGAAGGATTTTCCAGCCATGAAAGAATAATTAATTTTCAACAAAAAATACGAACGTTCGACTGTATCCACAAATTTTGGGCTAGAAAAGATTTAGAAAACGGAATAGTTCAATTTTCCGCAGACAAAAAATCAGATTTCAACGAAAAACAAACTAAAGAGTTGAATCTGTAATCCGAAAGTAAGCATTTGCAACATCAAAAATTTATTTTTAACCAAATTGTCGAAGTTTAAAACCAAAAATACGTATTTCTGCAAAAATTTGAATTTTCAACCGAAAATATAAATTTTCATCTGACAACATTAAATGTCTAATCATTAGACGTATTTTTACCAAAATAAAGGAATTTTCAACTAAAATGGTTCTATTCCAACGATGGATTTAGTTGAAAATTCGTATTTTTTGTTGAAAATTAATATTTTTTGGTTGAAAATTCAATTTTTTTTATAGGAAATTCAACAATTTGATTGAAATTTGTATTATTTTGTTGTAAAATTCATCTGTTTTTTATTTAAAATTTTAATCTTTTTCGGTTGAGGTATCAACTATGACATTTTTTGTTGAAAATTCAAGTCCTGTGAAACAGTCGATTTTTCTTTTATTGACAATTAATTTCTTTTTAATTGAAAATTTTAAAATTCCATTTTTTTTAAAATTATTTTACCTTCTGATTAAAAATTGAACTACTTGACTTAAATTCGTGTATTTTGTTGAAAATTCGTCGTACTAATAGAAAATTATTCTTCTTGGATGAAAATTTATATTCTAAGCTAAGAAATTAACTATTTGGTTGAAAATTCATATTTTTTTGTGGAAATTTAATCTTCGACGTTGAAAATTAACTCTTTGTTTAGAAAGTCCTATTTTCAAGTTAAAAATAATATTTTTGATGCGTCTTTTTTAATAGAAAGTAAAGTCGTTTTGATGAAAATGCATAATTTCGGAATTTAAAATCCGAAAGTTGAATTTTAAAACCAAAAATACGTAATTTGACAAAATTTGAATTTTTTACTCAAAAATAGGAATTTTTAACCGAAAAATAAAATATCTAATCATTAGACAAATTTTTAACAAAATGCATGTATTTTTAACTAAAAAATTTCATTTCTAACGAAATAGTTGATTTTTGTACCAAAATAATAGAATTTTCGAAAAAAGGGGAATTTTTAACAAAACAGTTGAATTTTCAAGCCAAAAGTTTAGTTTTTTAGAATACAATTGAATTTTCGACAAAATACAATGTCAACCAAATAGATGATGATTAATATTTAAATTTTCAGTTTAAAAAAAATAATTTTAAACAAAAAAAACAACGAAATTTTAGCAGGATTTAAATTTTTAAACAAAAATGTAATTTGTGATATTTCAATGAAAGGGATTTAATTTTAAATAAAAAATAGTTGAATTCAACAAAAAAAAACTCTACTGAAAAATCAACCAAGAAAGATTTTCCAGCCATGAAAGAATACAAATTTTAACAAAAATGTTGAATTTCCTATAAAAAAATTGAATTTTCAACCAAAAAATATTAATTTTCGACCAAAAATACGAAACAGTTCAATTTTACGTTAAAAAAATAAATTTTTAACAAAAAACAAACTAAACAGTTGCTTTTTTTTTAACTGAAAATTTTAACATTCTATTTTTTTTTTATTATTTTACCTTCTGGTTAAAAATTGAACTACTTGACTTAAATTCGTGTATTTTGTTAAATATTCGTCGTACTAATAAAAAATTATTTTTCTTGGATGAAAATTTATATTCTAAACTACGAATTTATTTGGATAAAAATTATTATTTGGATAAAAATTCATCTTTTTTGTGGAAATTTAATCTTCGTCATTGAAAATTAACTTTTTGTTTAAAAAGTCATATTTTCAAGTTAAAAATAAAATGATTTGTAGAAAATTAGTCTTTTGGGATAGAAAATAAAGTC
>JAAAKG020169451.1:0-27729 GCA_010014905.2 Druon quercuslanigerum | reverse complement strand
TGTAAAACTGACGTAATTGAACCAAAAGCATGTCATAACGATGAAGCTTACTGAGAGTGTAATAGCCCGCGAAGCGCACAATAGCGAGCACACGAAGTGCAAAAACCTAGAGGAACCGAGCGCAAATCGTAAGGCAAATGTGTCCGAGCGCGTAGCGTGAGGTGAATACATTATCGAGCGCGAAGCGCGAGATTTGACAGTTGCGCGCCATAGGCGCGCTCAAACTTGCAAGCGAAGAGAGCCGCGCGCGAAGCGCGCGATGAGAATGTGCCCGCGAAGGGGGCAGATTTTTTCTTTTAATTTTATTCGTCTCTTGTGTCGTTACACCACAGATTAAAAAAAAATCTTATTTTATATGATTAAAAGAAACTCTAATCGTCCTATCTAAAAATGATTAATAACCAATTTATAGATCTTTTTGAGGTGGACAATAGGCTGGCTCAAAAACGCTTCTTTTCTTTAGAGGGCAGCAATCCGCCCCCTTCGCCATTTCATTCCGAACCCAAAAAAAGAAATTCCGTAATTTTAATTTTTTTATTTTAATAGGTGCCGGTTTTGACTTAAAGTTTCCTATGTAAAATGCATGGGGTAAAATAACTTTTTTGAGTGTTTGGAATAATTTTTCAGGGTTTAAAAAATTGTGACGCGAAAGTATTGGGGGTTATAGAGCTTATATTCACCTAATCCTCTTCTGCTTCCTCTGATTAGAAACCCAAATGAAATATTGTGTAAATCGTTCAGGACTTCTAGGTATATTCTAGGCATATACCTCTAGTATTTTTTCTATATTTTCCACGTCTCTGAATGTTCGTTTTCTGGCCATTTTTGACATTTATAACTTGTAGAATTTGTTTGCTGAGTATTTAAAGATTTTACTTCATGCAATTTTTACACTATGTTTCGGTAGTACTGAGTTATAATAACCAAACGAATTATTATTTCTGTTTTAATATTTATTTTATAAAACATATGTCAAATTAAAGATTTTTAACATTATAGCGAATACCTGAATGATCTAGTTATTAAAATCGCTAATTGTAATTCCTGCTGTTACCAACGCATACTTTCTTTTCACATATTTTCGTATGCTTCCGTAATCAATAAAGTACACTATTATGGAAAACTATTTTTTCAGAATGTAAAGTATGTTCTTGTATGTACGTCTGTGCTTTTTTTAAAGATTGTTATAATGTACAGGGAACTTTGCATAAATAATAACTTTGCTGCATTGGTCCTACAAATATATGTGGATCCTCCTTTTTTATAATTGCGGTGTGGTCTAAAAAGACGCGTGAAGCTGCCCTACATCCACTTATATACTAATTACTGTTTGTGTTTAAACCTATACTCTGCCACATAATATAAAACTAACACACTTTTGCAGTAAATTTTTTTTAAAGTACGCGGATTTTCCTTTTTTACAATCGCGGTATACTCGGAAAAGAATTTTGAAGCAGACCTATATCGATTTTCTATCAAAATTACTATTCTTGCTTGAAACGAGAGAATTGGAAATTTAGTCAGAAGAAAGTACTGTTACGGTACTCACGTAACATTTGGCTCCTCAAAAGAAAAATGTTTATTCAGCTACGAATACTGGGTTACATCTGCTTCATAATAATTCTTGCCACGAGCAGTGAAGTAAGGGTAAATAAGAGAAGTTGGATTGAGCATTTAACGCATTATGTCAAAAAAGAAGCGCCATCTCATCAATTGTTCCTTCTAAGCGATGACTGTCCAGAGACAAGAGGAATCAGAATTGACGATATTATTCGACGGACCGAAAAAATGGTACCAACTTTTCATATCAGATTCCAGAATGCTACTAATGAAACTGCTGAAGCTTTTTATCTTTTACCAGTTTTTAAAAGTCCTCAATCAACAATGCTCTACTTGATAGTCACCTCGTTGCAAAATGGTAACAACTTGACAAGCTTATCAAAACCAATTGATTTTTTAGCAAATTTAGCACCATTCAAACGACGAGGTAGATGCCTGATAGTGCTACTTCTCGAAAAGAAAACATCTTCTTATGAGAAATTTCTCCGGGACATGTGGGATAAGAAATTCCTTGATACGACAGTATTTGAGATTGTACAATCTACGAAAAACAACAGAATACTGAATCAAAAAATTTTCCCCGAGGGTAAAATTCTTTACTACTTCAATCCCTTTAGTAACAGCTACATGCAGAAAAATTACTTCTTGAATGTCGAATGGTTACCTATGAAGCTTCATGACTTGTATGCTAGGGAAATGAAGGTTGGCTTCATAAATAAGCGACCATACGTTTTCAACAGAAAAAACTCATTAGGAGAAATCGAAACTACGATTAGCGAATTAGAAGACAAGTTCATATCCACTATCTCTAAAAAGATGAATTTCACGTTTCGTTTTCAGTACTATGACGAATTGGGAAAACCCAGTTGCATTAGAAGTAGAAATACGAAATTACTGAAGGATTTAATGTACCAAAATGTCAACTGGGTAATCCACTTCATGGGTGCTTGGGAACAATGCAGCAGCCGATTTTTAGAATTTGGTACATGGACAAATAAACTGACTATTGCAATAATTCTTCCCGCGATTCCAGTATCAAGAGTTTCCTATTCTATAAATTGGCAATTGATGAACGTTCTGCTTTTGGTTCTTCTGATAACATCTCTAAAGATTATACCCTGGTTGCTCAAATTCGATGGTCGGAATTGGTGCCTGGCCTACATTGTACAAATAATGTTAGGATTTTGTGCACCTAAAGAACCTCAAAAATTGGCAGAGCGAATAATTTTTGGCAGCCTTCTGGTCATAAGTGCTTTCTATTCATCCAGCATTCATACTGCTTTGACGGGAGTTACTTTGCGGAAGAACACAGAGTTAAAGATCGCAAATTTGGAGGAACTATACCATTCAAACGTGATCCCTCTGATTAATCCGACTCTTTACGGCCCTATGCTGGATATTTCAGAAGGAATTAAGCGAAAGATTTTTAAAAAATCCATTGTGAAAGATATCGACGTTGAGGAATGTGTACGAATCTGCATGATATACAAAAATATCTCTTGCTTTAGTAGTCCACTTAGACCACCAATTGCCATCAAAGAATATGAAATAGAGAATGGTCACGCTGGAGCAATAGTTCAGGGATCATTTACACCTGATGTTTGGGGTAAGTTGGTTTTTGAATCAACTTCACCCTATGTTGAAAGGTTTGATGAAATAACGTCAAGATTAAGACAATCAGGTTTTCTTGAGAAATGGCAAAAGGAAAGTCAACCAATCACCAAAAGCCGCACAAGTGGAATTGGGATCCAGGATAATTTCTCTTCATTCCAACTGCTGCGAATATTGATTTTTGGATATGCTTTATCCTTTCTTGTTTTCATTGCTGAATCACTATTGTTTTGGTTTCGGAAGTAACTTTATGAAATTTCAGGCTTCTCCCGAATTGAGGTAGAAATATTTTTATCAAACAAGTGCATGCATAAGACTTGCGAAGACTTACTCATGCTTAACGAACCTAAAGTTCCCGTTTTCAGCGAATCATAGGGGAGAGAAATTTTATTAACTTTTGTTTATTTTGAGTGCAAGTCAATGAAGTTCATGTTTTTTTCTGATTTTGTTTAATATGCTATTAAATACTTGATCACATTTCTATTACACTTTCTATATCTTTTTTATGTTATGTTTTTTGTAACAGATTTTTTATTGTACATAACGTAGGTGCACTTCAACAGGCGTCTAAATAGTTTTTATTTTAGTTCAGGTTAGACAAAATGTTTAAACATGGAACTTGTTGATGATCCTAATACAGGAAAATTTAAAGATATAGTGAATGTAAAATTATGGACAGAAAAAGTGAAATATCTCTAGAAACAATTAGGAAATAAAAAAAATTTCTTGAATAATGTGGTTGGAACATTTTCTAGTGAACTTATATTCAAACTTTAAAAAGAAACGGTTAAATATTGTATTCTACAGGTCTACTAAACTACTCAAATCATTGTTTTTTTCACATTTTTTAATACTGCTGCGTCTAGTTAAAAAAATTGATAATATGTATGCTTTGAAGTGTATAGGTTTTCTATGTTTTCATTGAATTCCTAAGTTGTTTTTGCTGCACAAGTTCTACCTTCTGCGGTATTGATTTTTGTAAATATATTTATGGATTTTTCTTGTTTGTAGTTGCTGAATATTCTAACAAGAAGGTTGGCATTGATCTATATCCATTTGTTTTTAAATTTAATTGTTTATTGACACTCTGTATATAGAATTTAAAATTTAGTTACAATTACGTTTTCGATTTTATCAGTTATGCCTTCTAAGCCATGACAATCCAGAAGCAACAGAAACCATAACTGACAGTATTTATTCAGATTAAAAAAATATTAACAACTTTTTATAAAAGATTCGAGAAAACTGAATAATAAAAAACTGGAGCTTGTTGGTGATTATAATAGTCACAATTAAATTCAAATTGTTATTTTTCATATTCTGATCATTTTTGTATATGTATATATTGCATTGGCGTATATTAGTCTTAGAGTAAAAAATAAAAAATGCACAAGTTTAAGATGTTTTTATTTTTTCATATAAAGAAGAAATAGGTATACAAAATCAATTTCCTGTGACTAATCTGACTCAAGATTGTTCTTTTGCATTTTCGGGATAGCTTAAATTGAAGGTCTTAAAGGCCGATGTGCATTAAAGATTTAAATTTGCTGTCATAGTATATTCATAGCATTTTCAAGGTACATACAATAAATGACCAAAATAATGTGAAAATTTTTTTGTTTAGCCTTGGCCTAATAATATAGCAAGGCACTGTATTTCATGCCTAATGCTAGAGCCTAACACTAAAAATTATTATTAAAAAAACCATTGTCATTCGAAAAAGTTTCAGAATTTTTTATCGATTTTGGAATAAGTCAGAAAATTGTATTTTTAATGTTAAAAAAATATTTTTAAATAAGTTATAATCACGGATATCTGCAGAGGATGATATTCTATATTCACCACGTGCTGCAAAACGTAAATATTCTCAATAGTACTCCTTCGCACTATCGCGACTATTTTTTACACCGTATTCATTAGCTCAATCAATCAACTCCTCCCTCCGCCCTGCCAAGCAGTCCTGCTTCGTTCTCTACACCGTCCAGCCCTCATGCCTAAGACCTTTTTAACTTCCTCATCTGCCTCTCTATCTCCTCATCATTCAGCTCCTCTCAATCTATCTACCTTGTTCTTCTAATTTTCCCATCTCTCTTACGTGTTTCTGATTCCTGAAATGAAGTTTTAAAAATTTTTCTCCATTCGTCACTTCCTATCTTCTCACTTATCCCTACCCTACGTTTTCAAAACCTATTAATTATCTTCCACACGTCTTCTTTTATCTTACAATTTTTCAACTCCTCTTCTAGCACTTTTTCCTTTTTCTACTCTTTTTTCTTAAACATTATCCTAACCTCCTTCCTCATTTCTTTGTACTCCTTTTTCGCAGTTCCTTCCTTCCACTTTCTCTACTTCCTTTTCACCTTTCTCATCATCATTTTACATTCCCTATCCCATCACGGCTTTACCATTCCTTTCTTCTTCTTTCTAAATATCCTCTTTTGCACACATGCTTTTACTTTATCTTTCAGATCCTCCCAAATCTCTTCCACCGACGCCCCCTTAAAGCTTACAGTTCCTAACTGCTCCTGATACTTCTCTATTGCTTCTCTCGTTCATGACACCCTCTCCTCTAGCAACTCTTCTTACCCACCCTGCCTTTTGCAAACCTCTCCCTTTATCCACAAACATAATGCCTAATGGTCCGATTTCACCCTTCCTTCCACTGCGAATTTCTCTCTCTTATTCCACCGTTGCATATTTCTCATCACATAGTCTATCACAGATACCCCTATCTTACTCACATACGTGTATTCTCCCTCTTCCCCTGTTACTATACCATTCGCTACAGCCCATCCTCTGTCCTTTAGTCAGTCTCTTAGAATCTCCCTCTATTTATTTCTTAACTTATCCTTCGATTTCCTTTCGAAGCTCTGCCTTTCCCGGTACATCCCCTTCAATTCTAGCAATAAATCCCCTTCTAGTACCACCATACCCTTATCCCTCTCCTAGTACGTCTTCCACCCTTCCTTCAACCCTTCCTATGCCATGCTTATTGTACACAGTCACAAACTTATATGTTACCCATCCTATCGTTATTGCCCTTATTTGCACGACCTGTCCCTCTCTTTCTCCATAGACTTTTTCCTCTAATACATTCCTAACTTCTGTTATAATTCCCCCATTCGCCCTTCCTTTACTCTTTACTCTGACCGCGTTCTGTAGCCTCCAAATATACCCCTTTGGCAACTTTAGGTCTACACTATCCCATTCATTTCAATATAACAAATTCCTCTGTACTTCCTTGGAACCCCCTTTCTTCTCATCCCATACCCACATTTTCTCCTCTATTTTTATTTATCGATACCCTACCTTCGCCGCTCTTCCTTCAATCCTCTTCTTCCTAGCCCTGTGGTTTAGCATTCCCTGCACATCCCTTTCCTTCCTCTTTAAGCATTATCCCCAATTTTTCTTCCCAGCTCTCCCATTCCAAAACTGCCACTTCATTCTTATTTCTCCCCTCCATCCTAACTTTCCCTTTCTTGCCTTTAACCCAGCCTATACTCTGTAGCAGTGCTTCCACCCCTCCCTTTTTCCCCACACTTAAGCTTTAATCCTCTTATTTAAATATTATTTCTTCTATCTGCCTTTTCTTTTCTCTCCATCCTTAAGTCCAGTGCCCTTATCCATTCCCTATCTGCTCTCTTCTCCTTTTTATTCCTACGCTCTCCCACTTTCTCTTCTATCATGTTCTCCACCCTCTTTCAAATACCTTGATTCTCGCCCTCCCCACTGTCACCTAATTCCCTTTCCGACCTACCCTTCACCTTCTCAAGCGTTTGTTCCGTCCTTTTCTTTCACTCGTTGATCTCTTCTTCCATATCCTTTATGTTATCATCTTTTTCCTTCTTTATCGACGCTACTTCTCTCTACAATCCTTCTACTTGCTCCCTTAGCTATTTACCTCCTTTTGCCATCTCTCATCTCTTACCCTCAGGTCCTCCCTCATACCTCCCATCTGCTCCATCGCCCCCATATATCAGCACAACGAGAGCCTCCTTCTCTGCCTGCCCCTCCTTTTTTATGTGGGGTGACCAACGTGTCCGTACGCTCTTTTTAAAGGGACTGGTCCCTGACGCGCCACTCGACACCGGACCACGCGCAGCTGACCGTCGTCGCCTTATATTTCAAAAAAGTCTTTCTAATACAATTATGGATTAAGCTTTTGGTTTCCACCAGAAATTTTGGTATATATTTTAAAGAAGATTTAAAATCTTGGAAAAATGTTAGGTTCTGTTGACGTAGGATCTGACATTTTGTAGTACTTTCTGGAAGCTACATTTTCTGTTAAATAAATTTTCTGTCTTTCGAATAAGGAGGACGCAATAAACAAAAAGAAACGTGTTTTTCCCCATCAAAGATGGTTTTAATCAATTATATAGGTTTTCGCTCCGCACGGCAATGCCAAATAATGAGAATTTAAATTTGAGAAATATATTAATAAACGGACGACTGTAAATAGGGCACCTTGACTGTACTATGACAGTAAATTTTTATTTTTAATGAACATCTGCCTGTCAAGACCTTTAATTTAAGCCATCCCAAAAATACAAAAGTACAATTTTTAGTTAGAAAAGTCATAGGAAATTGATTTTTTATGCATTATTTACATGTTTTCTTTATTAAAAACAATAAAAACAACTAACACCTTTGCATTTTTTCATTTTTCACTCTGGCACTTACAAAAATCTATATACTATATACAGTATTTGTTTTGCAGTAAAGAGGAATTATCTATTTTTCTTAAACTGACACAGCAGAATTATAAAATTTGAAAAACATATTGTTTTGAACAGTTAAGTAGACATCTGGCATACAATATTCAACCATTTTATCTGTCCATTTTAGCATAAATTTAGTAGATGTCGTTCCACAAGCATGATATCTACCTCCATTGGGGAGACCCTTGGAATTTTATAATTTTACTTTTGAATGTAAAACAATAGTAATTCAGCAATAAAAACAAGAAAGGATAAAGCATATCCGAACATCAATATCAGCAGCAGTTGGAATGAAGAGAAATTATCCTGGGTCCCAACTCCACTTGTGCAAAATTTTTTTACTGGTTGACTTTCTTTATGCCATTTCTCAAAAAGACCTGATTGTCTCAATCTTGATATTATTTCATCAAACCTTTCAACATAAGGTGATCTTGATTCAAAAAACAACCTGCTCCAAACATCAGGTGTAAATGATCCCTGAACTATCGCTCCTGCGTGACCATTCTCCAATTCATATTCTTTGATGGCAAGTGGTGGTCCGAGTGGACTACTAAAGCTAGATATATTTTTGTATATCAAGCAGATTCGTACACATTCCTCAACGTCGATGTCCTTTACAATAGGTTTTTTCAAAATCTTTCGATTAATTCCTTCTGAAATATCCAGCATAGGGCCGTACAGAGTCGGATTAATCAGAGGGATCACGTTTGAATTGTATAGTTCCTCCAAATTTGTGATCTTTAACTCTGTGTTCTTCCGCAAAGTAACTCCCGTAAAAGCAGTATAAATGCTGGATGAATAGAAAACACTTATGACCAACAAGCTGCCAAAAATTATTCGCTCTGCTAATTTTTGAGGTTCTCTGGGTGAACAAAATCCTAAAATTATTTGTACGATGTAGACCACGCACCAATTGCGACCGTGGAATTTGAGCAACCAGGGTATAATCTTTAGACATGTTACCAGAAGAACCAGAAGCAGGACGTTCATCAATTGCCAATCTATAGAATAGGAAACTCTTGATACCGGAATCGCGGGAATAATTATTCCAATAGACAGTATATTTGTCCAGGAACCAGTTTCCAAAAATCTACCGCTGCATTGTTCCCAAGCACCCATGAAGTGGACTACCCAGTTAATATTTTGATACATTAAATCTTTTAGCAATTTCGTATTTCTACTTCTAATGCAACTGTGTTTTCCCAATTCGTCATAGTACTGAAAACGAAACGTAAAATTCATCTTTTTAAAGATAGTGGATATGAACTTGTCTTGTCTCCTAATGAGTTTTTCCTGTTGAAAACGAATGGTCGATTATTTATGAAACCAATTTTCATTTCCGTACCATACAAGTCATAAAGCTTTTGAGGAAACCATTCGACGCTCGATGAGTAATTTTGCTGCATGTAGCTGTTACCAAAGGGGTTGAAGTAATAAATCATTTCGCTCCGTGGCAAAATCTTTTGATTCAATTTACTTTTATTTGTCATGGATTGTTCAATCTCAAAGACCGTAGTATCAAGGAATTTCTTATCCCACATCTCCCGGAGGAATTTTTCGTAAGAGGATGCTCTCCTTTTGATCAGTAGCACTATCAAGCATATAGCTCGTCGTTTGAATGGTGCTAAATTTGCTAAAAAATCAATTGGTCTTGATAAACTTGTCAAGTTGTTACCATTTTACAACGATGCGACTATCAAGTAGAGCATTGTTGATCGAGGACTTTTAAAAACTGGTAGAACATTTAAAGCTTCAGCACTTTCATTGGTAGCATTCCGGAATCTTATATGAAAAGTTGGTACAATTTTTTCAGTCCGTCGAATAATATCGTCAACTATGATTTCTCTTGTCTCTGGACAGTCATCACTTAAAAGGAACAATTAATGTAATCGTGCTTCTTTCGTGACATAATACGTTAAATGCTCTATCCAACTTCTCGCATTTAATTTTCCTTCACTGCTCGAGACAAGAATTATTAGGAAACATATGTAACCCGGTATTCCTAGCTAAATAAACATTTTTCTTTTGAGGAGCCGAATATTACGTGAGTACCGTAACAGTCGTTTGTCCTGACAAAATGTAAAATTCTGTAGCTTTATATACGAATAGCAATGTTTATAAAAAATAGATATAGGTAGGCTTGAATCTTCTTTTCAGAGTACACCGCGATTGTAAAAAAGGAAGCTTTGTATACTGTAAAAATAATCATTACTACAAAAGTTAGAATTTGTGCAGTATTTCTTGTTTAATATATCAATATTTTATCACTAATATGAGGCCAAAATGTAGAAATCGTATGTTAAAGTTTTTTATAATAGAACAGACTATAGGTTTAAACACGAATAGTAATTAGTATATAAATGGATGTAGGGCAGCGGCAAGCGTCTTTTTAGACTACACCGCAATTATAAAAAAAGCACAAGGTATTATTTATGCAAAGTTCCCTGTACATTATAACAGTCTTTAAAAAAGCAAAGATGTATATGCATGAACTTTTATCGCAATTATTGAAGAATTACAATGCTAAGGAATGCGACTTATTTGGTTATTTGACGACAAATGTGCTGATTAACAAAAAATACAAAATTACAAAATAATATAGACAATATTATAATTGCCTTTAATGCCGCTGTCTCCAGGGATCCAAAGTAGGGTGGCTCGATTTGCACTCCCATACAACTATTAATGTCGTCGTCGTACAATTCAGGGCGATTATAGCAGCCCTCCTATCTGAGCAGATACGAATGTTTTTTTATTGCCATACTGCTTTGCCCTTTAGGTCCACTGAAGCATGTCCATAATCTCAGATTGTAGAACAGATTGGCGTAGGACTTCATCAAAATTTAAAGATCATTCCAATCCTTCTACGATGTATACCTGTTCTTGCGTTCTCCTTGTTCCTGGAGCCATCAGTAAACCAGTTGTCTCCATTTTACTGGGCAGATGTGCCTCGCCGTTGAGCCATTCTGCTTTCGTGGATAGACTGCTTCGCTACTTTTTGTCGACGAGGTAGCGACGAATCGACATTTTGTCCCAGAGCATGTTATTTCATCGTGGGATCTGACATATTGCAGTACTTTCTGGAGCCTTCATTTTCTATCCATACTTTTTTCTTTCTCCCAAGAAAGAAAGTTGCAATAAACCAAAAAAACGTATTTTCCACCTTCGAAAATGGTTTACATAAGCAGTGCATCCCAGGGATTATACTCGCTTGTATAATAAGATTTCGTTCCGAATACCAATGATAAAAGAATGCGAAATTAAATTTCAGGTGTAAATAAACCCATCACTTTTCATAGAGTGCCTTGACTACTATGACAGCAAATTTAAAATTTTAATGCACACCTGCCTGTCAAGACCTCCGATTTAATCCATCCCGAAAATGCGAAAGGACAATTTTGAGTTAGATAAGTCACAGGCAATTGATTTCTTATACATATTTCTTCTTCATATGAAAGAATAAAAACATCTTAAACCTGTGCATTTTTTTATTTTTCACTCTAGGACTAACATATGTCAATACACAATATACATATACAAGAATTATCAGATTATGAAAAATAGCAATTTGAAACTACTTGTGCCTATCTTCTATTTGCTATATCTTTTTATTTTCCTGTATTAGAATCACCAACAAGCCCTAGTTTTTTTATCTTTTAGCGTTCTTGAATCTTACATAAAAAGTTGGTAATATTTTTTTAATCTAAAACATGATATCAATTTTGGTTCCTATAATATTTCTGGAGTGTCATAGCTTAGAAGGCATAACTGATGAAGCCGAAAACGTAATTCTAAATAAATTTGAATTTCTATAGCATCGAACACAAAAAATAACTTTTAAAAAATGTATATAGATTAACGCCAATCTTCTTTTTAGAATATGCAGCAACTGAATAGTAGGAATATCCATAAATATATTCGCAAAAATCAATACCGGAGAAGGTAGAACTTGTGCAGCAAAAAAAAATTTTGAATTCAATGAAAACGCGGAAAACAAATATACTTTAGAGCATACATATTATTCATTTTTTTTTTTAAATTGGACGCAGCAGTATTAGAAAATGTGAAAAACGCATTGTTTTGAGCAGTTCAGTAGATATGTAGCATACAATATATTCAACCGTTTATTCTGAAAATTTGAAGATAAATTCAATAAAAAATGTTCCATTACCTTCATTTAAGAAATTTTGATTGCTTAAGGGGGTTTCTACCTTGTTGGGTCAAAAAAATCGATTTTTTGCCTTGCTTTATTGGATAGATATATGTTTTAAGAATGTACTTGCAAAATTTTAAGTCAAAATATCATCAAATTCGAAAGTTATCAGCCGTTTGGTGGAGCAGTGTCAAGCGCGCTTAGCGCGTTTTCGATAAATTGCAAAAATTTTAACGCATTTTTCTCAAAACTGCGTTATTCGTGATTATGGAGGTCCTACATGGAGCAAAAATTGAGCAATCGACATGAAATTTTTTTCGCATACTCTCAGAAAGTGTTTCCATTGTTATGACTACAATCTTTAAAAAATATTGCAAATTGTATGTTTAAAAAATCTCTTTTTTATTTTTAATTTTTTTCATGTTTGTAGTCATAACAATGCGGAATAGTGTATCAAATAAGAAAGTGTTTCATTTCTTTGCTTCAGATAATTTCTATGGACGCTAGGACTTCCACAATCGAGACAAGTCGCCGCCGACGACCAACCATTGTTCCAAGCCCACCTCCCCCTCCTTTTCATGTAACGACCCAAAAAATTTGTTACGTGTTCAATAAACATAACTTCAGAAGTGAGCGAAAATTTCAACCTTGTATCTCTTATAATTGCCTCAACAAAAAATTCGGAAAAACACAAGGATTTCTGACCTATAAGGTAGAAACCCTCTTTAATTGTTTCTAGAGATATTTTACTTTTTCTGTCCGTAATTTTCAATTCTCTATATCTTTAAATTTTCCTGTATTAGGATCATTAACAAGTTTCATGTTTTAACATTTAGTCCAATCTGAAATGAAATAAAAACTATTTAGATGCTTGTTAAAGTGCACCAACGTTGTGTACAATATAAAATCAGTTACAAAAAAAAACATAACTTAAAGAATGTTAATAAAAGTGTAATGGAAATTTGATTAGGTATTTAATAGCGTATTAAACAAAATTGGAAAAAAATATGAACTTCATTGCCGTGCACTTAAAATATACACAAGTTAATAAAGTTCCTCTCCCCCATGATTCCCACATGATTATGAGTTGAAAACGGGAACTTCAGGTTCGTTCCACAAGCATGAGTAACAGTCGTTTCCATGCACTTTTTAGACAAAACTATATCTACCGCAACTCGGGAGACCCTTGGGATTTCATGAAATTACTTTTGGAAGCAAAACAATAGTACTTCAGCAATGAAAACAAGAAAGGATGAGGCATATCCGAACATCAATATCAGCAGCAATTGTAATGAAGAGAAATTATCCTGGATCCCAATTCCACTTGTGCGGCTTTTGGTGATTGGTTGACTTTCCTTTTGCCATTTCTGAAGAAGACCTGATTGTCTCAATTTGGACGTTGTTTCATCAAACCTTTCAACATAGGGTGAAGTTGATTCAAAAACCAACTTACTCCAAACTTCAGGAGTGAATGATCCCTGAACTATCGCTCCAACGTAACCGTTCTCTATTTCATATTCTTTGATGGCGAGTGGTGGTCCAAGTGGACTACTGAAGCAAGATATATTTTTGTATATCATGCAGATTCGTACACATTCCTCAACGTCAATGTCTTTTAAAATGGATTTTTTCAAAATTTTTCGCTTAATTCCTTCTGAAATATCCAGCATAGGGCCGTAAAGAGTCGGATTAATCAGAGGGATCACGTTTGATTTGTATAGTTCCTTCAGATTTGTGATCTTTAGGTCTGTGATTTTTCTCAACGTAACTCCTGTAAAAGCAGTATAAATACCGCATGAATAGAAAACACTTATGACCAAGAGGCTGCCAAAAATTATTCGCTCGGCCAATTTTTGAGGTTCTCTAGGTGCACAAAATCCTAAAATTATTTGTATGATGTAGGCCAGGCACCAATTGCGACCATCGAATTTAAGCAACCAGGGTATAATCTTCAAAGATGTTACCAGAAGAACCAGAAGCAGGACGTTCATCAATTGCCAATTTATAGAATAGGAAACTCTTGATACCGGAATCGCGGGAATAATTATTCCAATAGTCAGTTTATTTATCCAAGTACCAAATTCCAAAAATCGGCTGCTGCATTGTTCCCAAGCACCCATGAAGTGGATTACCCAGTTGACATTTTGGTACATTAAATCCTTCAGTAATTTCGTATTTCTACTTCTAATGCAACTGGGTTTTCCCAATTCGTCATAGTACTGAAAACGAAACGTGAAATTCATCTTTTTAGAGATAGTGGATATGAACTTGTCTTCTAATTCGCTAATCGTAGTTTCGATTTCTCCTAATGAGTTTTTTCTGTTGAAAACGTATGGTCGCTTATTTATGAAGCCAATCTTCATTTCCATACCATGCAAGTCATTTAGCTTCTGAGGAAACCATTCGATATTCGAGGAGTACGTTTTCTGCATGTAGATGTTACCAAAGGGATTGAAGTAGTAAAGAATTTTACTCCGCGGTAAAATCTGTTGATTCAGTTTACTTTTGTTTGTCATGGAGTGTTCAATCTCAAAGACCGCAGTATCGAGGAATTTGTTATCCCACATCTCCCGGAGGAATTTTTCGTAAGAGGTTGCTCCCTTTTTGATCAAGAGCACTATCAAGCATCTAGCTCGTCGTTTGAATGGTGCTAAATTTTCTAAAAAATCAATTGGTCTTGATAAACTTGTCAAATTGTTACCATTTTTTAACGATGTGACTATCAAGTAGAGCATTGTTGATCGAGGACTTTTAAAAACTGGTAGGAGATTAAAAGCTTTAGCAGTTTCATAAGTAGCATTCTGGCATCTTATATGAAAAGTTGGTACAATTTTTTCGATCCCTTGAATAATATCGTCACTTCTTCTTTCTGTTGTTTCTGTATTGTCATCGCTTAAAAGAAACAATTGATGTAATCGTTCTTCTTTCGTGACATAATACGTTAAATGCTCTATCCAACTTCTCGTATTTAATTTTCCTTTACTGCTCGAGACAAGAATTATTAGGAAACATATGTAACCCGGTATTCCTAGCCTAATAAACATTTTTCGTTTGAGTAGTCGAATTTTACGTCAGTACCGTAACAGTACTTTGTCCTGACTAAACTGAAAATTCTGTCCTTTTAAGCTAGAATAGTAATTTTCATAGATAATCGATATAGGTAAGCTTCAATATTTTTTTCAGAGTACACCGCACTTGTAAAAAAGGAGGATTCACGTACTTTAAAAAAAATTATTACTGCAAAAGTGTGTTTGTTTTTCATTATGCAGCAGAGTATATGTTTGAACACGAATAGTAATTATTATATAAGTGGATGTGGGGCAGCGGTAAGCATCTTTTTAGACTACACCACAATTATAAAAAAAGAAGGATCCACATATATTTTTTAGGATCAATACAGAACAAGGTATTATTTATGCAAAGTTCCCTGTACATTATAATAATCGATAAAAAAAAGCAAAAACTTACATACATGAATATACTTTATATTCTAAAAAAATCATGTTCCATAATAATGTACTTTATTTATTATAAAAACATACTATCTAGGGTCCAAAAAATTCTAATTAGTAGAAAGAGAATAATCCAAATGCCTCTTCTGGTTAAAATAAAGCGTGCAGTCCACTCTCCCTTGCAACGGTCGGGTCAAGATTCATACAGCTTTGTTTTTGTTTACTTTTTTCTGCCTATCTTGATAAAGCGAAAATAGTCAAAAATATTCATGTTGTGCTCGTTTGTTTTTGTTTACTTCCTTTTTTATATTGTGATAGAGCCTATCAGGTCACTAAATATTCTCTAATGTGAAATCTCATGAAGTTTATTAATGTTGATTTTCCAATATTATAAATACATCTATACATTACCGGAAAAACTTTAGAGACTCAGTTTGTATTGCAAAAAGTTTGTATTATTTGTTTATTACTTGTAATTGTCCTGTTATAGACTAAAACCAAGATTTTCGTCTAGAAAGATATTTTTTAGTGTCATAAGCCTTTTATTTTCGTTATAATCGTTTCTAGAGTTTAAGTTTTTAAAACGCTAGGAAACTTTTGGAAGAATTTGGAACCATGGCTCCAGTCATTGGCTGTTATAATCCGTTTAACAAAAAGGGACATTGGATAAAAAGTGGTAAAGCAAGACTTCGCCAAATCACAAAAGATATTTCTACTGCAAAAAAATTAACTTCCGAAAGTATAAGAAAATACATTTGCGTTTGATGCTTACTTTCATTCTCTAGTGATGCTGATCACAGCCTAAGAAATGTAATGAGACCTTCTATCTCAACTGCTTTTTGTAGCGATGCAAATAATAAGTTTTTAATTCCAATTCACGATCAGCTCGATAAGCAGAATGACTTAGATGCTGAAGAAGTAGACAACACAGAAGCAGAAAAAGAAAATGGTAATGATGAAAATGTTGAAAAAACAGAATAAGAAAATCAAATGGTTCGCGATGAGGCAGCAATCCTAAATTTAAAAAAAATTCTTCAACTTCTGAAAGTTTCACCGATTAATAATTCGAAGGATCGACGATCAATAAATGCCCAAGAGCTTAAGGTTCAAGAAATAAAGAAAGCTCCTAATATTGAGTTAGAGAAAGTATTCGATATTAGGTGAAATAATTATAACGAAATAAAACTATGCTACCGATTAGTTGGGGAATTCGTCGCATACAAACAACGTTTGGCGTAGCATACAGTATGGCACGCACTGCAAAAAATATTTATACTGCACATGGAATTGGTTCGTCGCCTAATCCCAGATTAGGATAACGACTTTGACGAGAGACGGAAACACTTGTCCATTGTTTTTATTATGACGACGAATTCAGTCGAGACATGCCTGGCCAAAGAGACTGCATATCAGTAAACAAGGATGAAAAACGTTCGTTGATGGAAAAGCGACTACTTTTGGAAAACCTTGAAGAGCTATACGTCACATTCAAGGAAAAGCATCCTTCCTGCGATATTAGGTTGTCCAAATTTGCAGAATTAAGACCCATAGAGTGAATTTCGGCTGGCAGTAGTGGCAAGCATTTATTCTACGTTCGTAAAATCCATCAGAATTCGAAACTGATTATATCTAGAGCAAACACTGCAAAAGATCCTAATGTTATTATAGATATATTAAACAAAAATTATGGAAAACCTGAACATGTCCTACATGAGCTAATAAAAATCGCTCGCAAAATACAAGAAGATTGACAGAGGATTCATTAGCAAGAAGCAATGACTGTCAATCTTACTGGGTAAACTCCCTCTGCATATAACCACTTCAGTGAGCAACTCTCAACAATTTAAACGCAAGGACGCCGAAGATAACGGAAATTATTTCTCAAATCCCAATAACAATTAATACTCTTACTAATTTCCATGATCTAACATCAATAAATCAAATTCAAACATCAACAGAAAAAGAACGAAAATTTAGCGTACAAAAGAACACATGCAAACGTGCTAATTCGTCTGGCGAATCTAGAAAATCTAGCAAACCGACCTTCCTATTTTTTTTAATAACAGGGATTATTGCAAGCAGCAGGATTACATTAACTATGAATATCGCATTTTTTTGTCGAATATAAGTAGTTTTTAGAAAAAGTCAAATTACTCAAACAATTATGGGTTAAGCTTTTGGTATTCTGGAGCCTACATTTTCTATCCATACTTTTTTCTTTCTGCCTGTCAAGACCTTCAATTTAAGCCATCCCGAAAATGCGAAAGTACAATCTTGAGTTAGATAAGTCACAGAAAATTGATTTTTTTTGCCTATTTCTTCCTTATATGAAAAAATAAAAACATTTTAAACATGTGCAGTTTTTTATTTTACACTGTAGGACTAACATATGTCAATGCACTATATACATATACAAGAATTATTAGATTATGAAAAATAACAATTTGAAGCTGATTTGGACTATTAGAATTACCAACAAGCCCCAGTTATTTTTTATCAATAAGCATTCACGAATCTTATATAACAAGTTGGTAATATTTTTTCAATCTGAAAAAATGCTGTCAAATTTAGTTCCTATTGTTTCTGGATTGTCATGGCTTAAAAGGCATAACTAATGAAGCCGAGAGCGTAACTCTAACAAAATTTGAATTTCGATAACATCGAATACCAACAATAATTTTAAAACAAATAGGTATAGATCAATGATAATGTTCTTTTCAGAATATGCAGCAAATGAAAAGAAGGAAAAGGCATAAATATATTCGGAAAAATCAATACTGCAGAAGGTAGAACTTGTGCAGCAAACAGAACTTCACAATTCAATACAAACGCGGAAAACCAATATACGTCAGCGCATACATATTATACTTTCTTTTAAACTGGACGCAGCAGTATTAGAAAACGAGAAAAACGCATTGTTATGAGCAGTTCAGTAGACATTTCACGCTTTCTTTTGGAAATTTAAAGATAAATTCACTAGAAAATGTTCCATCCCCATTATTCAAGAAATTTTTATTCCTTAATTTTTTTTAGAGATATTTCACTTTTTCTGTCGTAATAGTCGTATGCATGCACTTGTTACATAAATATATATCTACCTCAATTCGGGAGACCCTTGGAATTTTATGAAGTTACTTTCGAAAAAAAAACAATAGTACTTCAGCAATAAAAACAAGAAAGGATAAAGCATATCCCAAAATCAATATCAGCAGCAGTTGCATTAAAGAGAAATTATCCTGGATCCCAATTTCACTTGTGCGGCTTTTGGTTATTGGTTAACTTTCTTTTTGCCATATGAAACAATAAAAACAACTTGAAGCTTTGCATTTTTTTATTTTTTACTCTAGCACTTACGAAAATCTATATACTATATACAGTATTTGTTTTGCAGCAAAGAGAAATTTAGGATTCAAAAAAATCAGAAAAACAATATAATTCTGGGTATACATATTATCTATTTTTCTCAAACTGGACACAGCAGGATTATAAAATTTGAAAAATGTATTGTTTTAAACAGTTAAGTAGACATCTCGCATACAATATTCGACCATTTCAACTGTCAATTTTAGGATAAATGTAGTAGATGATGTTTCAGCGCCATTATTCAAGGAATTTGAATTCATTCATTGTTTCTAGAGATATTTCATCTTTACAGTCACAAATGTTCTATTCTGTATATATTTAAATTTACCTGCATCAAGATCCATGTTTTATCATTTTGTCCAATCTCAAGTGAAACAAAAAATATTTGGACGCTTGTGAAAGTGCAACAACATTGATTACGATTTACAAACTGATACACAAAACTATTACTTGAACACAGATAAAGAAAGTGCAATGGAAAGATCAAGTATTTAATAGCATATTAAACAAAATCGGGAAGAAGATGAACTACACTGACGTACACTCAAAATATACACAAGTTGATAAAGTTCCTCTCCCCGATGATTGACACATGATTATGAACTAAAACCGGGAGGTTTAGGTTCGTTCCACAAGCATGATATCTACCTCCATTCGGGAGACCCTTGGAATTTTATAATTTTACTTTGGAAAGTAAAACAATAGTAATTCAGCAATGAAAACAAGAAAGGATAAAGTATATCCAAACATTAATATCAGCAGCAGTTGGAATGAAGAGAATTTATCCTGGGTCCAAACTCCACTTGTGCGAAATTTGTTGACTGGTTGACTTTCTTTATGCCATTTCTCAAAAAGACCTGATTGTTTTAGTATTGACATTATTTCATCGAACTTTTCAACATAAGGTGAAGTTGATTCAAAAAACAACTTACACCAAACTTCAGGTGTAAATGATCCCTGAACTATTGCTCCAGCGCGACCATTCTCTATTTCGTATTCTTTAATGGCAAGTGGTAGCTTAACTGGATTGCCAAAGCAAGAGATATTTTTATATTTGATGCAGATTCGTACACATTCCTCAACGTCGATGTCTTTCACAATGGATTTTCTCAAAATCTTGCGATTGATGCCTTCTGAAATATCCAGCATAGGGCCATAAAGATGCGGATTAACTAGAGGGATCACATTTGAATTATATAATTCCGCTAGATTTGTGATCTTTAGCTCTGTGTTTTTTCTCAAAGTAACTCCCGTAAAAGCAGTATAAATGTTAGATGAATATAAAACACTAATGACCAGAAGGCTGCCAAAAATTATTCGCTCTGCCAATTTTTGAGGTTCTTTTGGTGCACAAAATCCTAAAATTATTTGTACGATGTAGACCAGACACCAATTGCGACAATTGAATTTAAGCAACCAGGGTGATGTTACCAGAAGAACCAGAAGCAAGAAGTTCATCAATTGCCAATTAATAGAATAGTAAACTCTTGATACCGGAATCGCGGGAATGATTATTCCAATAGTCAGTTTATTTGTCCAGGTACCAAATTCCAAAAATCGGCTGCTGCATTGTTCCCAAGTACCCATAAAGTGAACAACCAAATTGATATTTTGGTACATTAATTCCTTTAGTAATTTCGTATTTCTACTTTTTATGCAACTGGGCTTTCCCAATTCATCATAGTACTGGAAACGAAACGTAAAATTCATCTCTTTAGAGACAGTGTATATGAACTTGTCTTCTAATTCGCTAATCGTAGTTATGATTTCTCCTAATGAGTTTCTCCTGTTTGAAGCGAAAAGTCGCTTATTTATGAGGCCAATCTTCATTTGCGTACCATACAAGTCATGAAGCTTCTGAGGGAAGCATTCGACATTCGAGGAGTAATTTTTCTGCACGTAGCTGTTACCGAAGGGATTGAAGTAGTAAAGCATTTTACTCTGAAGGAAATTTTTTTGATTTAGTTTTCTGTTGTTTTTCGTAGATTCTACAATCTCAAATACTGTTGTATCAAGGAATTTCTTATCCCACATCTCCTGGAGAAATTTCTTATAAGAGGATGTTTTCTTTTCGAGAAGTAGCACCATCAGGCATCTAGCTCTTCGTTTAAATGGTGCTAGACTTGTTAAAAAATCAATTTGTTTTGATAAACTTGTTAAATTGTTACTATTTGGCAATGATGTGACTATCAAGTAGAGCATTGTGGATCGAGCACTTTTAAAGACTGGTAGAAGATTGAAAGCTTCAGCAGTTTCATTAGTAGCATTCTGGCATCTTATATGAAAAGTTGGTACAATTTTTTCGATCTCTTGGATAATATTTTCAGTTCTTCTTTCTGTTGTTTCTGTATTGTCATCGCTCAAAAGAAACAATTGATGTAATCGTGCTTCCTTTGTGACATAATACGTTAAATGCTCTATCCAACTTCTCGTATTTAATTTTCCTTCACTGCTTGAGGCAAGAATTATTAGGAAACATACGTAACCAGGTTTTTTTAGGTGAATAAACATTTTTCTTTTGAGGAGCCGAATATTACGTGAGTACCGTAACAGTAGTTTGTCCTGACTAAATGTAACATTCTGCATCTTTAAATACGAATAGCAATGTTTATAAAAAATGGATATACAAGTACTTTAAAAAAAATCAATACTGCAATAGGTAGAATTTGTGCAGAATGTCTTGTGTATTATAGCAATTGTTTACTAATAATATAAGGCGAAAATACAGGCAACTTGCGTTAAACTTCTTTATTAGGTAGTACAGTATAGCTTTAAAGACGAATAGTAATTAGTATACAAATGGATGTAGGGCAGCCTCAATCTTCTTTTCAGACTACACCACAATTATGAAAAAGGAGGATCTACATACATTTTTTAAAATCTATATTGCACAAGGCACTATTTATGAAGAATTCCCTGTACATTATGACATTTGTTAAAAAAAATACTTACATACATAAATATACTTTATATTCTAAAAAAATCATGTTTCATAAAGATCCACTTTATTTACCATAAGTACATACTATTCAGGATCCACGAAATTTTAAAACAGAAGAAAGTGAAAACACAAGAGTCTAGAAAAAAGAGAGTGAATGTAAAGTCAGTATATTTAAAGAAAAGGTATTATAACGTTAAATATTATATCCTTTATTTTTGCTTGTTCTCTCTATTTCTTCCACTCCCACAAATGTAAATTATCTGGACCAATTTAAGTTGTAGGCATTTAATTCGTATTTTTTCAACTGAATTTTCTGCACATAAAAAATAAAAAAAATATTCAGGATTGTAAGTCTTTATTTAAACCTTGTGTCCTTTGAAGCCTAATAATTTTTTAATAAATATTCTAATTTTTGACATTAAACCTTCCCAATCAAGATTTTTTTAAGCTTTAAATTTGTCATATTTCAAACAAAAATCACTAATTCAATAATCTATTATTTAAAAAAAAAATTTTTAGGCTGAACGCATGAACATAGCCCAAAAGTTTTTGAATAATTGTAAATATTCTTTGAGATCTTATATATTTTAATTTGAAAATAGCAATAATTTCCTTTCTCATGGTCGAAATCTTGTGATTTTTGTTTAAAATATCGAACGACAAAATAACATTTAATTATTCAAATGCCTGGATCATCTTTTGAATAATTTTTGTCTTTATTAAAAATACTATTTTCTGAAATCTAATTTATAATTATAGTTACAATTTTTTTCAATTAAATTTTACAACTTGCGTAGAAGAGCACTGACACGATCTAAAATTTTAGTGAGAATATAAATCTTATTCAAATTATGATCTTGGGTTAGACATACCATAAATAAAGGATTACATATAAATAAACTAAATGTGAAAAATTCGATATTTTTGCATATTACCGATAAGACGTTCTTAATTTTTATTAATTTTTAAAAAGTAGACAGATTCATCGCAACAACTTTTATTAATCTATAGAATCTATCTATAGAATTTTGTTTATGAATTGGAAAAATAGTTTATTGAGGATTAGCGGATTAGAATTGATTTCTTCTACTTTCTTTATATATCATCTTTATATCATAGAAGAAAAAGAACTTAAACGTATGTATTATTTTAGTTTTTACTTCAGCACCAACGCACATCAATATAACACACACACACACACATATATATATATATATATATATATATATATATATATAAAACATATAATATAACATCAAAGATAAAAATTTGACACACCTGGTGTCTCTCTTCTATT
The DNA here is from genome assembly GCA_010014905.2 of Druon quercuslanigerum. Taxonomy (NCBI): domain Eukaryota; kingdom Metazoa; phylum Arthropoda; class Insecta; order Hymenoptera; family Cynipidae; genus Druon; species Druon quercuslanigerum. Next base: position 4,634 of record JAAAKG020169451.1, on the reverse strand, counting down.
TCATCAAGTTACTTTTAGAAATAATTGAATAGTACTTCCAGAATAAAAGCGAGGAAGGATAAGGCATACCTAGAAACTAATATCCTGAATTTTAATTTCAAGAATGCGCCTATTTGTGTTCGGGTCATTAATTTCCTTTTGCCACTTTTCAACAAGTCCAGATTGTTTTAATCTTCTCGTTATTCCATCGATCTTTCCAAAATAGGGCGCATTAGATTCAAAATACAAGCTATTCTACGTATCAGGTACACATGTTCCCAAGAATATTGCTTCCAGCGTAACCATTCTCTTTTTCAAATTCTTTGATGGCACATGGTTGCCTGTGGGAACTAATAAAGCAAGATACATTTCTGTACTTCATGTACATCTATGAATTTCTCAATTGAATATATCAAAATCTTTTGACTAATGCCTTCTGAAGCCGTCATCATAGCATCATACAAAATTGGATTGATTAAAGGAATCACATTCGAATAATACAATTCCTCTAGATCTGTGAGTTGTAGCTCTTTATTGTTTATCAGCGTAATTCCCATAAAGGTAGTATGAATCCTGGATGAATAAAAAACACTTATGACCAGAAGGCTTCCAAAATTTATTCTTTCAGCCAATTTTTGAGGTTCTCTAGGTGCACAAACTCTTAACATTATTTGTACGATGCAGGCCAGGCACCAATTGTGACCATAGAATGTTAGATGCCAGGGTGTACTCTTTAAATATGTGACCAGAACAACCAGAAGAAGGTCATTGATTATTTTCCAATTTGTAGAATAGGAATGTCTTGATACTAAAAATGATAGGGAATATAATTCCAATCTTCAGTTTATTTATCGAGTTACTCGATTCCAAAAATCTACCGCTGCATTGTTCCCAAGATCCCATGAAGTGAATGACCAAATTGATATTTTGGTACATTAAATCCTTTCACAATTTCGTACTTTTACTTCTGATGCAACTGGTAATTCCCAATTCATCATAATACTGAACACGAAACGTAAACTTGATCTTCTCAGAGATAGTGGATGTGAACTAGTCTTTAGATTCGCTGATCTCAGTTTAAATTTCCCCTAACAAGTTTGTCTTGTTAGAAACGAAAGGATGTTTATTTAAGAAACCAATCGTCATTTCCCATTCATGCAAATCGTCAAGCATTTGAGGAAACCATCCTGATTTCGAGAAGCAATTCTGTTCCACATATCTATTATCGAAGAGATTGAAGTAGTGGACAATTCTACTTTCAGGTCGAATTTTCAGAATAAATTGCTTTTTATTTTGTGTGGATTTGACAATCTCAAAGATTGTGGTATCGCGGTATTTCTTATCCCACGCCTCCCGGAGATATTTTTTGTAAGAGGATGTTCTCTTCTTAAGAAGTACCGCTATCAGACATCTGGCTCCTCGTTTGAATGGTGAAAGCCTTGCCAAAAATTAATTACTCGAGATAACCGTGGTAAATAGCTATTATTTTGCAAAGATGTGACTATCAAGTAGAGCATTGTCAATACCGTAAGAGAACTTTGTTTCGACTAAATTTGAAATACTGTAGCTTCAAATACAAATAGTAATTTGTAAAAAATAAAAAAATGTAGGTCAGCCACAATCTTCTTTTCAAAATATACAGTGATTGTAAGGAAATAAAAATCCACATTTCTGATTTTTAAGAATCCATAATTCTTCACCGGTTTGGAACAAACTATTTTAAATCAACATAAAACCGCAAATAACTAAAAAAACATATAATAATCAAATAATTGTTGTGAATCAAGATAAAATGTGTTCTCACATAATATGTTCAAAACATAATAAATAATATTTAACACACAAATATTTTTTTATTATTTAACTTTTTGAATTTTCTGGTTTGCGTATTTTATAATTCGGTAATTTTCTTTTGGGAACTTAGTCGGAAATTTTCATATACGATCTTATTGTAAACTATCGTGAATTTTTAGCTCAGAAATTTTACATTTGAGGACTTTTATATTACAGCAATTTTATAATCTTAAAAATTAATTTTATAACTTAAAAACAAATTTTAATATACCTATCTCATTGGCTGTAAATGTGTTTCAAGGCTTTTTATACAGACTTCCAACTAAATATGATGGTGTTCACAATTCCTTGGACGATTCAAAAATATATTAATTTAATTCAATTATATATGTTCATAAACGATAAAAAATATTTCATAGATTGAAAAGGCTTAATACTTTTCGTTCAATTGTGCAACATTTTTTTTCTTCGTTTCTTTTACAGATGTTGTAGATCTGATTGACTATTCTTTTGACCGTAAACGAAAGCGTCATTTATTGTATCTATAGTACATAGCATTAAATCGAAAATATCTTTCTTTCTCGGAAATAATTTTTATTATAAATTAAAAAGGTACTATGTTATTCCAACGTGTGTTTAACACTTTAAATAAAAAAATTCTTGAAATAAATTTATATTTAATTTTCTTAACGTCATATGCTTCATTCTCATAATCGTCAAAATTTATTGAACTACTGAAACAAACTATTAAATGAAGAATGCGGAATTCAATAGCACCGGCACTTCTGATTCAAGATTAATTTTTTTCTCAGAGTAAAATGTATGAAAAATATATTAAAAAACTTTTAAAAGTACACTAATATTATTTAGGATTAAAAGCCGTGACAAAACTCTCTGTTAAAAATGTTTTGAATTCCACAGCACATAATTTGTTTTTATAATCATTTTTAGTACCTACTTTTACTGTACTCTGAATAATATAGTTTTGAACGTTTTAGATTCATAAATTGATATGAATTTTTATTTGGTATCTGCTAGGCAATCATATTTTAATATAAATTTCAGAATCTTTATAAATGTCTGAAAACAAATGTAAAATTATTCATAATCAGAATTAAAATAAATCTACAAAACTTATTAACTTTAATCAAATGGTCTCTGTGTAAAAAAATAAAATTTACACACTTTGACCATTTTTAAGTCCTCTTCTGCGACAATTGATATTATCAATTTAAAAGAAAAAATACATATCGTACATGTGACAAAAGATACACACCTTTGTGAACAGTTTAAGGTTATATTGGCGTTTTACATTTGAAATCGGTAATTTTTTTTATAGATTCTTTATGCAAGTGAACATGGAGAACTTTAAATTGTGTATTTCTTTATTTTTAAACCTCAGTACAGATAATATCATACATAATATACGTATATAACATTGATTAGATCATCAAGAATATCGATTTGCCATAATTGGTGTCTATCGTCTATTCTCTCTATATTTGCATTTCCCTTTATTAGGATCGTAAACCAGGCCTATTTCTTAACCAATTCTTAAATCTGAAATGTAGTAAATGAAATTTTTTATAGTTTTAAAAGTCCACCAACATTATTGTCATTAAAAAAAATTTAGAAATAAGTCATAATACAAATCCAGCCAAAGAAAATAAAAAGAAGATTTGATAAACTGTTTTAAACTGTATTTACCTCGATTTAACATACCCTTCAATTTCATTAAGTTACTTTCGAAAGCAATGTAATAGCACTTCAGCAATAAAAACGAGGAAGGAAAAGGCATATCCAGAAGCCATTATAATCAGCAATTGTGATGACAAGAAATTGTCCCGCATCCCAATTTCACCAATACGCCTCTTGACGTTCGATTTACTAAATGCATTCTGCCATTTTTGAAGAACTCCTGATTCTTTTAATCTTTTCGTTATTTCATCGAACTTTTCAACATAGGGCGAATTGGATTCAAAATACAAGCTATTCCAAGCATCGGGTACAAATGATCCCAAGAATATTGCTCCAGCGTAACCATTCTCGTTTTCAAATTCTTTCATGGCAATTGGTTGCCTGTGTGAAATAACGAAACAAGAGACATTTCTGTACTTTATGCATATCCCTACACATTCCTCAGTCTTGATGAATTTCAGAATTGAACGTCTCAAAATCTTTTGGGCAATGCCTTCTGAAACCGGCAAAATAGTGCCATAAAGAATCGGATTGATCAGAGGGATCACATTCGAATCATACAATTGTTCTAGATTTGTGATCTGAAGCTCTGTGTTTCTTATCAGTGTTACTCCCGTGAAGGCGGTATAAATGCTAGATGAATAGAAAACACTTATGATCAGAAGGCTTCCAAAGATTATCCGCTCGGCTAATTTTCGAGGTTCTCTAGGTGCGCAAAACCCTAAAATTATTTGTACGATGTAGGCCAGGCGCCAATTGTGACTATCGAATTTGAGCAGCCAGGGTAAACATTTCAGAGATGTTATCAGAACAACAAGCAGTATCGCATTGAGAAAATGCCAATTTGTAGAATAATAAGCTCTTGATATCGGAATAGCGGGGATTATGATTCCAATATTCACTGTATTTATCCACCTACCCCGCTCTATAAGTCGGTCCGTGCATTGACTCCAAAGTGCTATGTGGTGAATGGCCAGATTGATATTTTGGTACATCAAATCTTTTAGTAATGCAGTATTTCTACTTCTTATGCAACTGATATTGCCCAATTTATCGTAATACTGGAAACGAAATGTAAAATTCATATTTTTAGAGATAATGGACATTAGCTTGTATTCTGCATTGGCGATCCTAGTTGTGAATTCTCCTGAACTGTTTGTCTT
>JAAAKG020169440.1:13685-27730 GCA_010014905.2 Druon quercuslanigerum | reverse complement strand
ATTTATGCTCTTTACCTGATTCCTATATCTCATCTGCAATTTAAAATTAAAAAAAAAATGTCCGAGTAGTGGGGAGACACACTTTTTCAAGCAAAAGATGTTTTAATTTCATTTACTTGTGAACAAGGATGATTCCCTTCGCTCAACTGGAAATTTAACTCAGGTTTACCGATTGACGCGAGGGTGCTCTATCCACTAAGCTACTGGAGAAATCGAAAAGAGTCTTTTTTATACAGATATTTATGTTCTTTACCTGATTCCTATAACTCATCTGCAATTTAAATTTTAAAAAAATATCCGAGTCGTGGGGAGACACTTTTTCAAAAAAAAAAAACATCTTTTAATTTAATTTATTTGTGAACAAGGATCATTTCTTACGCTCCGCTGGAAAATGAACTCAGGTCTTCCGTTTCCTGGTGGGATGCTCTACCCACTAAGCTACTGGAAAATCGAAAAGAGTCTTTTTTTACAGACATTTATGTTCTTTACATGATTCCTATATCTAATCTACAATTGAAAATAAAAAAAATGTCCGATTAGTGGGGAGACAAACTTTTTTAAACAAAACATTTTTTAATTGAATTTATTTGTGAACAAGAATCATTCGATTCGCTCCGCTAGAAATTTAACTCACGTCTTACGTTTGCCGGTGGGATGCTCTACCCACTAAGCTGCTTGAGAAATCGAAAAGAGTCTTTTTTTTACAGACATTTATGTTGTTTACATGATTCCTATATCTCATCTGCAATTCAAAATTTTTAAAATTCCGAATAGAGGGGATATGCACTTTTTCGAAAAATACATTTTTAATTGAATTTATTTTTAAACAAGAATTATTCCCTTCGCTCTGCTAGAAATTTAACTCAGGTCTTCCGTTTCCTGGTAGGGTGCTCTACCCACTAAGCTACTGGAGAAATCAAAAGAAGAATCTTTATTTCACAAAGAAGTATGTTATTAAAATGATTCCTATATCTCATGTCTTTGAGTTCTTTCGACTTCTTTCGACTTTTTCAGTAGCTTAGTGGGTAGAGCACCAGACTGGCAATAAAAAGTCCTAGGTTCATTTCCTGGTGGAGCGAAGGAAAGGGATCTTTTATCACAAATAAAATTTAATTTTACCTATAAGTAACTGGAATAAAATGAAGCAAGAAAAAGGAATTTTTTTATAGATCATCGAAGGGTTGTTTGATATAACATCAATCAGTTTTCAGGGAAAACTGACGTTAAGATCTTGCTTGTCTCCTCCAGTAAAAATAATTGCATCATTATGTCAAATATTTTGTACAAATTCTTATAAGATTTAAAAAAACTCACTGAGGTCTTCTCACTTCCGGTCGGGTGCTCTACCCACTAAGCTCCTTGAGAGATCGAAGGAAGAATCTTTTTGAACATACATTCCATATGGAAAGGATTTCTCTGAGGAGTGATAGAAATAAGATATCAGAGCGAAAATAAAAATCTTTTTTTACAGATAAATTCAATTAAAATTTTATTCAAAAAATCATGAATTTAAAGGTTACCATCCATAGTGTAGATATCCGATAATAATACAGATTTCCTATATTTTATATTTATGCCACTTTAGAGAAAACCTTGCCATACGGCATGTTTCTAAAAACAGATTTATCTTTCGATTTTTCAGTAGCTTAGTGGATAGAGCACCCGACCGGTAATCGGGCGACCTGGGTTTAATCCCAGCTGAGTAACGGGGAGGGACCTTTTTTTACGAATAAATTCAATTAGCATTTTAAAAAAACAAAATCCTGAATTTTTTTATAAATTGAACATTTATGAACAATTAATATAGTTTAAGGAAATCTCAATTAGGAATATTTCAGAAATTTGAAATTTTGAAATCTTATGTAATTGTTTTAAACGATTATTTAAACAAATACTCCATTTTATCATCTTGCTTAACGAAAAAATAACTTTTGAAAAAAATTTATTAAAAATTTATGAAGTTATAAACAATTTCTTAATTTACTAAAATTCAGAAGTAGACCAATAGACTATTCTTCATATAGATATACCTAAATTTTCAAATGTTTAAACAAAAATTGTTTGAAAAATATTGAGAAAAAAGTCCGAGAAAAAATTCTCCTGGTCTTTAGATATTGTTTTCTGCATAATAGAATGGCGTGATTAGTTATTTTTAGAACCAACATATTTAAATGATTTAGGTTCAATTATAAAATCAGATTATATTAATTATAATAATAATATTAATATCAGATTAATAAATTATCGAAAATTTTCTTCAGATTTTCCCCAAAACTGCAAGTATGACGAAATTAATTGTTTATAACAATTCGTTAGTAAAATTACAAACTTCTTTATGTGAATCTAAAAAGCTTGTTTCTAATGGAGAAAAACTAGCCCTTAGGTGATTCAAATAGTGAAATTAATAAAAGAAATTTAATTCTGAGTTTTTTTATTAAAATGAAAATTGATTAAAATTGCAGACTTCTCTTGAAGTTGAACTTGAAAAAGTTTTAACCAAAAATAGAAATTTTATACAAAAAAGCAATGTTTAACCAAATATTAAATTTTTCAACAAACCAGTAAAGTTATAATAATATAAGAATATATAAATAATAATAATCCAAGTTTCTACCCCAGTACATGAATTTTCAACGAAAAATTAAACACTTAAAATTTCAGTGAACAAAATTAATTTTTCAACCAAAAAAGCAGATTCTTTTTTGATTAGGAAAATAATTAAATTAATTAATTTATTGTATACTATTAAATGCAAATAAACGTGTTAAAAAGTAGTTTTAATTGTCACACTATTGTTAATTAAAAATATAAGCACAGAACCTCCAGAGTATAGGGTCTCAGTATTTCATTAGAGGGTCCACCTGAACATTAAAAAAAATTAAAAATTCTAGATACATGTCTGCCAAAGAGTATCCGTTTCCACTTAAGTAGTGACTTCCCTTGAGAAGTGGGTACATCCAGTTTTAGTCAGACATCAAATACCCTAGTAGTGTCAAGCTTTTGGCGCTAATGCTCATTATTTTAAGGTTTCTTTTAGTAAAAATTTTCTAATAACTAAAATATTACTCTTTACTTATAATAAAATTATTAAGTCAATAAAATAAAAATTTTTTTTAACAATTTGTTATTAATTTTATAACAATATTTTCTTAGAATAATGCTACAAAGTTGCGGTTTTTTTATTTCAAACAGTTTAAAAAGTTTTCAGTTAAAGTGAGTAATGCTAATTAAAGTTAACAAGATTATTTTAAACAACAATTTATCACTATTATTTAAAATAATATTTGCTCAGAATAATGCTTGAAAGTTTCGTTTTCTTTTAATTTCCAAATTCTTAGTTAAGAGTGAGATAAAAATAATTGCAATTCAACAAACTTTTTGTTTAAACAATGTATTATTGTTTATAAATATTTTTATTAGAAAAGTGCCAGAAAATTTCTGTTTTTTTTTTCTTCTAATTTTTCACTTCTCTTTTGATTTTAATGATAAACAAAAAATAAATAAGCATTGAGAACTATTTTGAGTTTTATTCCTCGGACAAGTATTGCAAGCTTTCAGCAAAGTCACGTCAGGTTCATTGTGCCAGGTAACGGTCTGTTTCGCCGTTTCGGCACGTAATATCGCAAAGCCGGCTTATTCGTCCCATCATCAAAACTTTCATTTTTATTATTGTGCCAAGCTCACTACACTGTAAAGCTCCAGTTCCACCATTTGATGTCTTGATATTGTTAACGAAATACCACATTTCGAAAAATGTTTCTTTGAATTACAGAAAAATTTTAATTGACTCTTAGGAAAACGAAATTTTCCTTAGTTTAGAGAAATTTCTTTTTGAATACTGATTGTTTTTCAGCCAGAGAAAAGTCTCTTTGTTTCGAAGAAATTTTTTTTTGATTCATCGAAGATTCTTTGATTAGGAGAAACTTTTTATGTTAATGAAATTCTGTATGATTAAAATAAAGTTGTTTTAATTTTAAAAATAGCTTTAATTCCAAAAAATTCGTTTTTATTCATTGGCAACCTTTGGTTCGATCAAATTATTTTTTTTGTTCAATCCAATTGGGTCATTCATTCAAACTGAAATTCTTCATTTTGTAGTTATTTTTTGTTATGTAAGAAAATTATCTGAAAGAAACGATTTTTAATAACAAAAAAATATTCTTCAGATTTCAGAGGAAATCCAAATAAAACTAGTATGGGATAAATTTTCAGCTAAAAAGATTAATTTTTCACTAAAAAATACAATTTTTAACTATAATGGTTGAATTTTCTAGAAAATAATTAAATAATCTATCTTAAAATATAATTTTTTATCAGAAATATTGATTTGGAAACAGAGAGTTAAATTCATCCCAAAAAGACGAAGTTTCAAAAAAAAAGTTGAATCAAAAAAACGATTACTTTTTAATAAAATATTCTGAAACCAAAAAGACGAATTTTTTCTCAAAATTTTATGTTCAACCAAAAAATTAACTTTTCACCAGAAAGTCACATTTTTCACCCAATTGTGGATTTTTGAGCCAAAGAGCAAAATTTTCTAGAAAAGCAGTTGAGTCTCAAACCCAAAAATATAATTTTTCGAATAAATCGTTCAAATTTACGAACTTTTTCAAATCTTTTTCACACAAAAAGGTAAATTTTAAACTAAAAAGCTCGTTTTTAATCAAACCTATACATTTTGAACTAAAAGAAATTAATTTTTAACAAGAAATGGAAAAATCAAATTTTTAATGAAATAAAATTAATTTTCTACAAAAAGGTGATTTATTATTTATTTATTTATTATTTATTTGATTTTATTTATTTCAACTATAGAAGATTTGACTTGTCAACAAAAAAATCCTTTATTTAATCAAAAAGGCAAGTACAAAAAAAGTTGAATCTTCAACCATACCAGATTAATTTTTAAACCAAACCAAAAAGATGAATTGGCATTCCTAAAAGATTTTGCATTAAATTTAATCAGACAGTTGGATTTTTAACTGGAAAAGATTAACTTCGCACAAAACTAGAGATATATAGTTTAAACAAAAAGATAAATTTAAAAATAAAAAGGTAAACTTTTAACAATAAGAGATTATTTTTTATAAAAAAGAAAAAAGGTTTTACCCAAAAATAGAAATTTTATACAAAAAAAGTAATGTTTAACCAAATAGTTAAATTTTTGATAAACTAGTAAACTTTTTAATCAAATGATCCAAGTTTCTATCCTAATACATGAATTTTCAACCAAAAATTGAACACTTAAAATTTCACTTAAGAAAATTAATTTTTCAACAAAAAAAAAACAGGTTCTTTTTTATTTATAAAATTTTTTCGCAAATCAACTAAAAAGATTCTTTTGCTTTAACTCAAAGAAAATTTTTTGAAATTTAAAGAAATTTATTTCGTTAAAAAAATTGCTTTTTGTTCGATTGAAAAATTTTCCTTAATCTAAAATGATTTTCTTGATTTTAAATTTATTTTTAATTAAATAGAAACATTTTTAGAAGCCGTTTCAAATGGTTTTCTCTTTAACCTAAAAAATTATTTTTAAACCGACAGTTGGATAATTAACTGGAAATGAAAAACCTCGTGCAAAACTAGATATAAATTATAAACCAAAAAGATGAACTTAAAAATAAAAATTTAAACTTTAACCAATAAGAGATGATTTTTTATTAAAAAGGAAAAAGTTTTAACTCAAAATATAAATTTTATACAAAAAAGTAATGTTTAACCAAATTGTTAAATTTTCAACAAACTAGTAAACTTTTTAATCAAATGATCCAAGCTTCTACCCCAATACATTAATTTTCCACCAAAAATTAAACACTTATCATTTCAGTAAACAAAATTAATTTTTCAACAAAAAAAAACAGATTCTTTTTTATTAGGAAAATTTTTTTCTAATCAATTAAAAAGATTCTTTTGCTTTTACTCAAAGAATAAATTTTTTAAGTCAAAGAAATTTCTTTCGTTAAAAAAAGTTTTTTTTTGGTCGAATGAAAATTTTTCCTTAAGCTAAAATGATTTTCTTCATTTTAAATTTACTTTTAATGAAAGAGAAAAATGTTTAGAAGCCCTTTTCAATTATTTTATCTTGAACCTAAAATAGAAGTTTTATACAAAAAAAGTAATGTTTAAACAAATATTTAAGTTTTCAACAAACTAGTAAAGTTGTTGATCAAATAATCCAAGTTTTTACCCCAATACATTCATTTTTAACCAAAAATTAAACACTTAAAATTTCAGTAAACAAAATTAATTTTTCAACAAAAAACAGATTCTTTTTTTTATCAAGAAAATTTTTTTCTAATCAATTAAAAAGATTCTTTTGCTTTTACTCAAAGAATAAATTTTTTAATTCAAAGAAATTTCTTTCGTTAAAAAAAATTTTTTTTTTGGTCGATTGTAAAATTTTTCTTAACTAAAATGATTTTTTTTATTTTAAATTTACTTCTAAATGATTAGAAAATTTTTCAGAAGCCATTCTCAATGGTTTTATCTTTAACCTAAAAAATTATTTTTAATCCGACAGTTGGATTATTAACTGGAAATCATTAACCTCGTACAAAACTAGATATATATTTTAAACAAAAACGATAAATTTAAAAATAAAAAGTTCATCTTCAAACAATAAGAGATGATTTTTTATCAAAAAAGAAAAAAAATTAACCAAAAATAGAAATTTTATACAAAAAAGTTATGTTTAACCAAAAGGTAAAATTTTCAACAGAATAGTAAACTTTTTAATCAAATTTTGTATTTATTATTGTCATTTATATTATTTATATTTATTATTATTGTAAAATTTCAGTTAATAAATTATTATTTCAACAAAAAACGCAGATTATTTTTTTAATTAGAAATTTTTTTTGCAATCAACTAAAAAAATTCTTTTGCTTTTACTCAAAGAATAATTTTTTAAATTCAAAGAAATTTCTTTCGTTACAAAAAATTGTTTTATGGTCGAATAGAAATTTGTCTTTAATCTAAAATGATTTTCTTCATTTTTAATTTACTGTTAATTGAATAGAAAAATTTTTAGAAGCCGGTTTAAATGGTTTTATCTTTAACCAAAAATAGAAATTTTAAACAAAAAAAAAGTAATGTTTAACCAAATATTAAAATTTTTAAGAAACTAGTAAACTTGTTAATTTGGAAATCCAAATTTCTACCCTAATACATGAATTTTCAACCGAGCACTTAAAATTTCAGTTAATAAAATTCATTTTTCAACAAAAAAAGCAGAATCTTTTTTTATTTTAAAAATTTTTTCGAACAAACTAAAAAGATTCTTTTGCTTTTTTTCAAAGAATAATTTTTGTAATTCAGAGAAATTTCTCTCGTTAAAAAAATTGTTTTTTGTTCGAACGAAAATTTTTCCTTAATCTAAAATTATTTTGTTCATTTTAAATTTACTTTTATTTAGATAGACGAATTTTCCTTAAAGAAGTGCTCTTTATAATAAGAGAGAAATATTTTTCTAAATGCAGATGGATTTAAATTGTATTGGAGAGCAAATTATTATGTAACTGCTAAAGTGAGAGCGGAGCTTTTATCCTTTATTTATTTATATTTTGGTATTATTGCTTTGGCTCTCATTCAGTTTATAAACTCGAGGATTCTGGATCCGAATTCGTTAGTGAAAATCTGGGTCAGCCGGTCGACGACATTCCGGGACATTAATTTCAGAAGTGTTTCCATTCACACCCCCGTGACCGTATGAGTTCATTGGCCCGAAAAGCCTCTTTTCAAAGCGCGAACCCATATCTTCTCAGAAGTAAAAGCTCTTTCAAATTGCACTACGTTTCGTCTTTAATATTAATGAACGCATTTGCTCGGTGTTAGTCAACTTTTTACTTTCAACTCTCAACTTTCAACATCTTCTTAGAAAACCTAAGCAAAGCACTACACACAAGTTCAATTTAAAAAAAAAAAACTTAAAATGAAACCAATTTTTAATCATTATTCCTTTAAATTGGTAAATTGTGACTGTACAAGTCACGTGCAAAAGCAAACTTTTGCAGGACTCAGAAAAATATTTGCTTTGAATTGAATGAACCGTTTCTTTCACATTATTTGTAGGTTTGCTCAGCCCTAGGAAGAAATCATAATAGTTTCCCTTAAGTGTCTCTTCGTTTGTTCGAGATCCGATTTTCCAGGAAGGGGAAGTGAGGGGAAATGAGTAAATAAAGGAAGTAAAATAAAGGAAGTGAGAAGAAATGAGGCAAGGGAAATAAGGAGAAGTAAGGTGAAATTAGAGGAGGAAAGTAGGTGAAGAAAAGGGAATTATGAAGACGAGGTGAAATTAGGGGTGTAGAGTAGATGAGGTATAAGGAAATATGAAAAGTAAGATTAGGAGAAGTAAGAACAAAAAATGGAAGGAGATGTAGGATAAGTGAAGAAAAATGAGGGGAGGGGTTGTAGAGCATGTATTAGGAAATAAGAGAAATGTATGGGATGTGTGAGAAAATGTAGGAAGGGGAAAGTAGAATAGCGGAGGAAAGGGAAACTAAGGGAAGTGGTGGGTAACAATGAGAGAGAAATTACAGGAAACGAGGGGACGTAAGTAGGAGAACCGCAAGAAAATGAAGAGAGGGAAAAAGGAGGTGAAATTAGGGGTGGAGAGTAGATGAAGTGAAGGAAAATATAAAGAGTAGGATTAGGAGAATTAAGAACAAAAAATGGAAGAAGAAGTAGGATAAGTGAAGCAAAATGAGGGGAAGGGTTGTAGAGTAAGTATGGAGAAATGAGACGAATGTATAGGATGTGCAAGAAAATTTAGAGAGGGAAAGTAGTTGAAATATAGGAATTTAGGGAGGAGAAAGTGGACTAGCGGAGGAGAGGGAAACTAAGGGAAGTGGTGGGTAACAACGAGAGAGAAATTACAGGAAACGAGGGGACGTAAGTAGGAGAAGCAAAATGAAATGAGGGGAGGGAAAAAAGGAGGAGATGAAATTAGGTGTGGAAAGTTATGAAGTAAAAGGAAATATAAAGAGTAAGATTAGGAGAAGTAAGAACAAAAAATGAAAGAAGTAGGATAAGTAAAGAAAAATGAGAAGAGGGGTTGTAGAGTACTTATGGGGAAATGAGAGGAATGTATGGGATGTGCGAGAAAATGTAGGGATGAAAAGTAGTTGAAGTAGGAAATGTAGGAGAAGTAAGGTGAAATAAGGGGTGGGAAGTAGGGGAAGTGAAGAAAAATATGAAGATTAGGATTAAGAGAAGTAAGATATGTGATATAGAGAAGTTCTATGTGTAAGAAGAAATAAGAGAAGGGTTTATAGGGAGAATGGGGGAAAAGTAAGCAAAAAGGATGTATGAGAAGTAAGAGAAAATGGAGGGAGGGAATTTAGGTGAAGTAGGGAAAATGAGAGAGGCGAAGGAAGAAAGGAGGAAAGGTGGAAAAGAAGAATAAGGGAAGTTTTGTATAGCCAAGGGAGGGAAAGTGGGTACATTAGCAAAAGGAAGTAGGAGCAGTAAGTGTAAATGAGGGAAAGTAAAAAAAAAATGATTAAAAATGAGGGGGAGTAGGGACAAAGGACTGCTAGATGAGAAAGCGAGGAGAAATGGGAAGCAGAGGAGGGAGAGAAAATCAGGGGAGGGAATTGAGAGAAAATGAGGTAAGGAAAACTTAACGGAAGTTGGTAAAACGAGGGAAGGTAAAGTAGGAACAGTGAGGGGGAATTTAACTGTTTTTGATTTAAATTAAAATTTTCTTTGCTTAAAATATCTGAATTAAAAAAAAATATTCTTAGCAATATTTCTATTTTTTCTAATTTTTATTTGTCATAATTTTCATAAGTCTAAGTTTTTTGATTGGCAGTTAATTTTTCTTTGTTCAAAAGTGTATTATATTTTTTCTTGAGAATAAATTTAATTATTTGGTAAAAAATGCAACACTATTTAGTTTAAAAAAATTTAGTTGAAAATTCATCTTTTTGAGTTGAAAACTTAAGTATCTTTGTAACTAATTAACCCTTAATTGAAAACTCATACTTTGATGTTAAAAATCAAGGTGAAATATTTGTTCGATAAAAATTTAACCATTTTCTTGAAAATTTGTCTTTTTTCATTAAAAATTTATTTTACTAGAAGATTTTTTATCTTCCTTGGATAAAAATGCAACTGCATGTCGAGAATAATTATTCTTTGGTTTAATATTCAAGTATTTTCTTTACAAAAATTTTTTGAAATAATATGTTAATAAACCATTTTTTCCTTGAAGATTCATATTTTCAGTTTAAAAATTATCTCTTTGGTAAACAGTTGAAACATTTTGTTAAAAACGTATCTTTTTGAATTTGAAATTTAACTGCTCGGGTAGAAGTAGAACTATTTAGTTACATTTTTTTTATTGAATGAATATTGAAAATCTTCGGTGAAAAATTTAACTATTTTGTTCAAAATTACTTGTTTTCTGACAACCCATATTTTTTGATGAAAAATATCATTTTTGTATAGAAAATTTGTCTTTTGACTTGGAGGTTCAATAGTTTAGATGAAAATTTTTTCTTCCATGAGTGAAAATATCTATTTGTTAAAAATTGTTATTTATGATTCCGAAGCTAATTTATTGTATAGAATTTTATCTTTTTCTGTTGAAAATAAAAAATAAAAATTGAAAAGAATAATTAAGAGCCATATCGAAAAAGTAAAAACAGCTTTAGATTCATCTCGAAAATATTGAGGTGTCCATTTTTTTTATTAAAAATTTTGTTAACAATTAAAATTGAATTCTTCTGTAAACAATTCGAGTATTTTTTTAAAAGTTATCAATTTTGATAAGAGAGTGATTATTTCTTTCAAATAAATTTGATTATTCTGAAGTTGTAAGTAAAATATTGTTTTTTTTTCTTTTAAAAGATCCTTTGTTGAAAATATTACGAGATAAAAACCCTGCCTGATTCTACCAGCAATAACTAGCAAGACAGAAAAATTAAATCCATTCTTATGTGAAATAAAATTAAAAATTAAAATTAAAATTGTAATACCATCCTCGATGATAGTAAAGGAAGGTGTCTTGTAATATGCTAATTGAAAGTAATTAAGAGTGAAAATAAATTTTCTGAATTTGTCCTGGCGTTGAAAAGTAAAGAGAGAAGAGAGAAGAGAGAAGAGAGAAAAGGGAAAAGGGAAGAGGGAAGAGGAAAGAGGGAAAAGGGAAGAGGATCGAAAGACGAGTGAGTGCCTTGAGACGTTAATTACGAGAGACGGAAAGTTCCACCAAAGAACTAAACTTAGGTTTACGACAGTTAGTTGTAGTGGGTTTTGCAATGCTCGTTTTGCTCGCGACCAACCAGAAGACTGGATAGGCTAGAGAGTTAGTTATGGGGAGACGAACAGCCCTCCTGTCGGTTATAAACCTAATGTCTTCTTTCACCATTCGACTTTGTATCTGTTTTCGCCGCTAGGATTCTCTTATTATTTTTATCTCTTTCAAAACTAAAGAGAATGTTGAAATTTCAGAAATTCGGAATTAATCCAAATTTAAATTAAAATTTAATCTTTAAGTTTTTTCTTCTTTATTTCTTTGTATGTATTCTTTTACTACTTTCCTCCTTCCTCCTTACGCCATCCTCCAGCTTCCTTCCTCCTTCCTCTTTTTTCCTTCCTCATTCCTTATTCCTTTTCATCTTTAATTATTTTACATATGTATTCTTAATTAATTCTTTGGTTGAAAAAAATAAGCTAAGATCGTTGATATTTCAACAAAAAGATTATTATTTTTCAAAAAAAAGACGTTATGAAGAAACAAACGAATTTTTAACCAATTGTAACTCCCTGTAACCCAGTTGTTCTCCGGAGTAGTCTACTTGAAATCTGGATTAATGTAAGACAGATAAATTCATTTTTAACAAGAATCTAATCACTTGTAACACGGATCAATCCACTTGTAACACGGACCAATCCACCTGTAACACGGAGCAATCCACTTGTAACACGGAGCCAACCAATTGTAATAGGGATCAATCCACTTGTAACATGGATCAATCCACTTGTAACAAGGAGAAATCCAGTTGTAACACGCAGCAATACGTTTGTGATACCGCTCAAATCAAAAGTAATCCAGTTGCAATGCGAAATAATCCACTTCTTATCGACGATAAAGCCAGTCTTCAGAAATAATCTACTTGTAATTCAGGGTATTTTAATTGCAACTCCCAGTAATCCAGTTTTTTTCCGGGGTGGTCCACTTGAAATCTGGATTAATGCCACTTTCCAGGAGCAATTTATTTTTAATCTGTAGTAATATATTTGCAACTCGAAGTAATCCTTATTAAAGAAAAAGCAATCCACATGTAACAAGAAACCAACCACTTGTAACACGAAACCCACCATTTGTAACACGAAGCAATCCACTTGTAACACGAAGCCAACCAATTGTGATAGGGATAAATCCACTTGTAACACGCCTTTCTCCCTCCTCCTTCCTCCTTCCTCATTCAGTGCATATTTAATTATTTTTCATCTGTATTCTTAATTAATTCTTCGTTTGAAATAAATAAGAAAAGGGATCTGGAGGTGGTTGATGTTTCAACAACAATAATATTATTATTTTTCACAAAAAATACACAATGAAAAAACAAACGAATTTTTAACCAAATAGTCTGAAGGAATATTCTACTTGTAATCTAAGGTATTTCAATTGCAACTCGGAGTAATCCAGTTGTTTTGCGGGGTAGTCCAGTTGAAATCTGGATTAACGTCTATCTTCCGGAATAATTTCTTTTTAATCTAGAGCAATTTATTTGTAACTCCAAGTAATGATAGAGAAATCCACTTGTAGCAAGAATATAATCACTTGTAACAAGTATCAATCCACTTTTAACACGGATCAATCCAATTGTAACACGGATCAATCCAATTGTAAGACGGATCAATCCACTTGTAACAAGGAGATATCTACTTGTAAGACGGATCAATCCACGTATAACAAGGAGAAATCTACTTGTAAAACGCAGTATTCCATTTGTAATACAGTTCCAATCTGAAGTAATCCAGTAGCAACCCGAAATGATCTAATTCTTATCGACGATAATGCCAGTCTTCAGGAATAATCTACTTATAATCCAGGGTATTTCAATTGTAAATCCCAGTAATCATGTTGTTCTCCACGGTGGACCACTTGAAATCTGAATTAATGCCAGTTTCCCTAAGTAATTTATTTTTAATCTAGATCCATTTATTTATAACTGCAATTAATGTACCCGTAAGACAGAGAAATCGACTGGTAACAAGAATCCAATCACTTGTAACACGGGTAAATCCACTTGCAACAATAGGCAATCCACTTGTAACACGAATCCAACCACTTGTAAGACGGATAAATCCACTTGTAACCTCAATCAATTCACTTGTAAGATGAAACCAACGAATTGTAACAATGATCATCCAATTGTAACAAGGATCAATTCAATTGTAACAAGGATCAATCCATTTGTACACTGGATCAATCCACTTGTAACATGGATCAATCACCTTGAAACACATACAAATCCACTTGTAACACGGATCAATTCACTTGTAAGATGAAGCCAACGAATTGTAACAATGATCATCCAATTGTAACAAGGGTCAATTCAATTGTAACAAGGATCAATCCATTTGTACACTAGATCAATCCACTTGTAACATGGATCAATCCACCTGTAACACATACAAATCCACTTGTAACACGGATCAATCCACTTGTAAGATGAAGCCAACGAATTGTAACAATGATTATCCAATTGTAACAAGGATCAATTCAATTGTAACAAGGATCAATCCATTTGTACACTAGATCAATCCACTTGTAACATGGATCAATCCACCTGTAACACATACAAATCCACTTGTAACACGGATCAATCCACTTGTAAGATGAAGCCAACGAATTGTAACAATGATCATCCAATTGTTACAAGGATCAATTCAATTGTAACAAGGATCAATCCATTTGTACACTGGATCAATCCACTTGTAACATGGATCAATCCACTTGAAACACATACAAATCCACTTGTAACACGGATCAATTCACTTGTAAGATGAAGCCAACGAATTGTAACAATGAT
>JAAAKG020169440.1:0-13585 GCA_010014905.2 Druon quercuslanigerum | reverse complement strand
ATCCACCTGTAACACATACAAATCCACTTGTAACACGGATCAATCCACTTGTAAGATGAAGCCAACGAATTGTAACAGTGATCATCCAATTGTAACAAGGATCCATCCAATTGTAACAAGAATCAATTCAATTGTAACAAGGATCAATCCATTTGTACACCGGATCAATCTACTTGTAAGACGAAGCCAACCATTTGTAATAGGGATAAATCCACTTGTAACACTCCTTCCTCCTTCCTGCTCCCGCATTACTCTCCATTTGTAATTATTTTTCATCTGTATTTTTAATTAATTCTTTGTTTGACAAGAAAAAATAAGAAAAGATATCTGGGGGTGGTTGATATTTCAAGAAGATTATTATTTTTCACAAAAAAGACACAAAGAAGAGACAAACGAATTTTTAAACAAATAGTTGAGTAGTTTAATTTGAATAATTTTTGGTTTTGTTTTTTGAATTTAGAAAATTCAACTACTTCCATGAATTCAACATCCTTGGTTGAAAATTTAACTTATTTGCTGAAAATTCTTTTTCTTTGGTTGAAAATTAGTTTTTTAAATTAAAAATTTAACTATTTTATTTTACCATCAAATTTGCCCCTTTTTTAGTAAAAATTAAACTACTGTGTTCAATATTTCTACATTTGTTAAAAATCCGGCTTTTTATTAGAAAATAAATTTTTCATTAAAAATTCCTCCTTTTGATTTTAAATAAATCTAATTGGGTATAAAATTCGTCTTTTTTGTTTAATTTAACTAATTTTTACTTGAAATAAAAGTATTTTAAGGTTGAAAAGAAAATTATTAAATTTGTTTTATGAATTAATTCTTTTATAGTTGAAAATGCAACTACTTTAATTTTAGCGTTGAAAATTAATTTTTTTGGTTGCAAATTCATAATTTGAATGTACAGTTACTTTTCTTGTTGTTGGAAATTTAGTTTATTTAATTAAAATTTTTACTTCTTCAGTTTAAAATTAACCTTTTTTGGTTAAAAATTACTTTATTTGCTTTAAAATTTAACTTATTGGTGAAAATTCCTTTCTTATTCCTGAAAATTAATGTTTTAAAATAAAAACTTAAATATTCTGTTTTTTCTCAAAATTTTAATGTTAGTTGAATTTTATTCAAAATTCATATATTTTTGAAGAATACATCTTCTCTGTTAGAAAAATAAAGTGTGTGGTTAAAACTCTTTCAATTTGTTTAAAAAATTAACTTTAGTGTTAAAAATTCATGTTTTCGGTTTTAGAAAAGTCTATTTTGGAAGAATAATTCGTATTCTTTGCTTGAATTTAACTAGTTGAAATGTAAATTTTTACATTTTTTTTCTTTAACCACAAATAATAATTTTTAAGAAAGAAGTTAAACTTTTAAAAATGTCTCTGAATTTTCAAACCAGAAAGATATTATTTAAAATCAAAAATAGTTTCTAAATCAACCAAAACAACCCATTTTTTTGACAAAATAGTTAAATCCTCAACTAAAAATAAATTATTTTCACAAAAGAGTTGCATTCTTATTTTTAAAAAAATAAAGTTTTCACAACAAGAGATAGATTTTTAAATAATGATTTTTTCACTATAAAAGACGAATTTTTCAAACAAATAATATAGATTCTTAACGCAAAATGTAATAGATAATATTTAAACAAAAAAAGATTTAAAAAAATAAAAAAACAGAATAAATAAAAAAAATTAATTCTTCTCTCAATTTTTTTCTTTGTTTATTATTTCTGATTTCCTTTTTTCTATTCTTCTTTTATTCTTCTTCTGAAAAAAGGGAAGGAATTTGGGAGTTGCCTTTTTTCTCTCCACTTTTTTTTTATTGTAATTTTTTTTTAAATTTAAATTGAAGAAACTAAAGAGTCTTTAATCCAAATTTAATCGTTGAGTTTTAGTTTAAATTTCCAAGAAATTCTTAGTTGAAGATTTAAATTTTTTTCTGAAAATGTTTAGTTACAAGTTCGAAAAGGCAATATTGATTAATAATCTATATATAATTTGAAGTGAGGACCAAGAAAAAGGATTGGAATGCGACACAGTCTATCATTTTACTCGTGCTGTTAGGTTGCTTTCCGCGCCTTTTGCGCGGAGTACCACCCTTGGGAAATTAACGAGCGAATCGATAGTTGAGCAACGAAGAAATCGAGTAGAAATCCAAGTTCTCACTCCTCCGCGAGAATCTGCTGCAATTGAACCCGATTTTACTTCAATTCAACGCACATCGCAAAAAAAGATATTTCTCTTTTCCTGCAACCTCAAATTGAATCCTCGGAAAATTATTTTTTTTTCTAATAAAAAAGAGAACAAAAATTCCGTTAAATTAAAAAAGGATATACGATATAAACAAAAGAAAATCGGATATTTTTTAATAAAACTATTTTGGGCACTGCATTTAATTCAATTTAAAAATCAGTAAATTTCGTATTCTAAAGATGATCAATTTTCAACAAAAAATGGAAAAGATCATTTTTCAGTTAAAAAAATTAATTAAAAAATTAAATTAAAAATTTAAGCGCGCCGACAGCGCGCGACTGTTGTTTCTTGCGCTACGCGCTCGATAATATATTTATTTCGCGCTTCGCGTTCGAGAATATATTTCCCTTGCCCTCTGCGCTCGGTCTTTGTATATTCTCGGAGATTTTTTTAAACTAAAGGTTAAACAAGCGACAACAGTCATTTGGTGCTAGTGAATTCTCTTTTGTTAAAGCTCTTTTTTTTAATTTTTTTGACTTAATCTATAAAAAAAGTGTAGAGGGACGTCCGTTAGAATATTCCCTTTTTGAAGAAATAGTTCCTTTTTTAATAAAATAGTTACATTTTAACAAAAAGATGAATTTTCAATAAACTAGTTTTGTTATTAATTTTAAATTAAAACCAGATTCCCATTGCGCGCAGCTTGCTACGCTCGCAACTTTGAGCGAGCCTAGGGCGCGCGACTGTTGTTTCTTGCGCTTCGCGCCCGATAATATATTTATCTCTCGCTTCGCGTTCGATAATATATTTCCCTTGCCCTCTGCGCTCGGTCTTTGCATATTCTCGAAGATTTTTTCAAACTAAAGGTTAAACTATCGACAACAGTAATTTGGCACTAGTGAATTCTCTTTTGTTAAAGCTCTATTGTTAAAACTTTTTTGAATTACACTAAAAAAAATGTAGAGGGCCGTCCGTTAGAATATTCCCTTTTTGAAGAAATAGTTCCTTTTTTAATAAAATAGTTACATTTTAACAAAAAGATGAATTTTCAATAAACTAGTTTTATTATTAATTTTACATTAAAATTAGATTAAAGCTTAAACAAACTAACTTGTAACAAGAACCGAAGAAGATGAATTTTCAAATATTTTTCAAAAAATTAACAAATAGTTGAATTTCCAACTTAAAAATGACAAATTTTTCAATGAAAAATAAAAAAACTTTTATTTTCAATTAAAAAAAAAAATAATCAGGAAAAAATGAAATTTTAAGAAAATAGTTACATTTTTAATCAAATAGTTATATCTTGAACCCAAAAGGTGAATTTTCAATAAACTAGTTTTATTATTACTTTTACAGTAAAACTAGATTAAAACTTAAAAAACCAATTTTTAACAAGAAACCAAAGAGAATGATTTTCCACTATTTGTTCAAAAATTACCAAATAGTTGAATTTTCAACATAAAAATGACAAAATTCAACTGAAAATGGAAAAGTTAAGTTTTTAATTAAAAATATTAATTTATAAAAAAACTAATTTTTAAGGAAATAGTTCCTTTTTAATAAAATAGTTACATTTATAACAAAAAGATGAATTTTCAATACATTATTATAATTATTAATTTTACATTAAAACTAGATTCAAGCTTTAAAAAACTAATTTTTAACAAGAACCAAAGAAGATGAATTTTCAAATATTTTTCAAAAAATTAACAAATAGTTGAATTTTCAACTTAAAAATAACAAATTTTTAATGAAAAATAGACAAGTTTTGTTCTTAACTGAAAAAAAATAATTGAGAAAAAATTGAATTTTAAGAAAGTAGCCACATTTTTATTCAACTAAAATTGAAAAAGTTAAGTTTTTAATTAAAAATATTAATTTAGAAAATAACTAATTTTTAAGGAAATAGTTCCTTTTTTAATCAAATAGTTACATTTTCAACAAAAAGATGAATTTTCAAATATTTGTCAAAAAATTAAGAAATAGTTGAAATTTCAACTTAAAAATAATAAATTTTTAATGAAAAATATAAAAGTTTTGTTTTCAATTAAAAAAAAAATAATTAAGAAAAAAATGAAATTTCAAGAAAATAGTTACATTTTTAATAAAATAGTTATATCTTGAACACAAAAGGTGAATTTTCAATAAACTGGTTTTATTATTAATTTTACATTAAAATTAGATTAAAGCTTAAACAAACTAACTTTTAACAAGAAACCAAGAAGATGAATTTTTAAATATTTGTCAAAAAATTAACAAATAGTTGAATTTTTAACTAAAAAATGACAAATTTTCAATAAAAATTAGAAAAGTTTTGTTTTTAATTGGAAAAAAATAATTGAGAAAAAATTAAATTTTACAAAAATAGCTCCATTTTGAATCAAATATTTAAGACTAAAGGTGAATTTTCAATAAACTAGTTTTATTATTAATTTTACATCGAAACTAGTTTAAAGCTTAAAAAAAAATTGAACAAAGTAGTTAACCTTTTAAAATATAGTTCAATTTTCCACAAAAAAAATTCTATAAAATCTCCTATTTTTTGAATGAAACAAGCAGGTCAGTAAAACGAAAATTTTTCTACCAAGAATGGTTGAGTTAAATTTTTAAGTCAAAAATTTATTTCAACATAAGTCATTTTAAATAAAAAATATATTAATTCAAAGTCAAAAACAGTTTGAATCAAACCAAAAAACAGTTGCATTTTTTAAAGAAGTTAAAATTTCTTTGAAAAAGATTAATTTTTTACCAAAAGCGACGAATTTTTAACCAAACAGTTAACTCTTCTTCTTAAAAAATTAAATTTCCATAAAAAAAGGAAAAATTAAATTTGCAGATAAAAGTTAATTTCTGATAAAAAAAATCGAAATTCTCAAAAATCAAGAAAATATTAGATTTCTAAAATAAAATGACAAATCTTCAACAAAATATTAAAGGTCTGAGTGAAGAGGACTTTAAAAACAATTTAAAAATGATACAAATCTAATTGTTCTGATATTTCACAGAATTTTCCAGTAAAAAGAAAATATGTACGAAACAATTCAATTTACAATCCGAAAATCTGTATTTTGAAAAAATTAGTACCACTAACTCAGTATTGGAATTTATAACTAAAAAAAAAGTTATTAAAAAGAAAATCGTTTAATTTTAATGAGAACAATTGAATTTTCTGCAAAACAAATAAATTCTGAAATAAATAGGAATTATTATAATTTATAGACTAAGGAATAGCGCCATAAAGGATGTTTTACGTTACCGGTATGATAACTCAGCTCATAAAACAGTAAAACTTTTCTTCACGTTCGCTGAACATTTGCTGAGGCTAATCTCTATTCGTCCAATAGTTCCATCATATCTTCTCAGTTCAGATGACGTAGGCGGAAATGCAGCCAGGAAAATCGGTCACTAAATTTAGCAATATTCAATAATAGTTTTTTTTTCGGTCGTTGACAAAAAATATCTATCATTTCAGAAATATTTTTGCTTCAAATGTTTTCTCATTATTATCTATAATTATATTTTATTCATTATCATTATCATTAAGCTCTAAATTATTTCGAAATCCGCTGGACCGCAACGTTCTTCGAACTCAAAATCAGAGTAACCGTGCGTGATCTAGAATAATTCATTTGTCACACGGAAAAATCCACTTGTAACATGGAGAAATCCACTTGTAACAATTATCAATTTACTTGTAACACGGATTTATCCACTGGTAACACGGATCAATCCACTTGTAACACGGAGAAATCCACTTGTAACACGGACCAATCCACTTGTAACAAGGAGAAATCCACTTGTAACACGGAGAAATCTACTTGTACCACGGACCAATCCACTTGTAACATGGAGAAATCCACTTGTAACACGGATCTATCCACTGGTAACACGGACCAATAAACTTATAACACGGAGAAATCCACTTGTAACACGAACCAATCCACTTGTAACAAGGAGAAATCCACTTGTAACAACGATCAATCCACTTGTAACACGGAGAAATCCACTAGTAACAAGAATCCAATCACTTGCAACAAGGAGCAATCCATTTGTAACATGAAACCAACCACATTTAAGACGGATCAATCTAATTGTAAGAAGGAGAAATCCACTTGTAACGCGCAGCAATCCGTTTGTGATACAGTTTAAATCTGATGTAATCCAATTGTAAATCCAAGTAATCTAGTTGTTCTCTGGGGTGGTCCACTTGAAATCTCGATCAATGCCAATCTCCCGGAGTAAATTATTTTTAATCTAGAGTTATTTATTTGCAACTAGAAGTAATCCTCATGTAGGAAGAGAAATTTACTTGTAACACGAAGCCAACCAATTGTAATAGGGAAAAATCCCTTGCAACATGGATGAATCCACTTGCAACACGAAGCCAACCAATTGTAACTGGGATCAATCCACTTGTAATAAGGAGAAATACAGTTACAATAGGGATCAATCCACTTGTAACGTGGATCAATCGAATTGTAACACGGATCGATCCACTTGTCACACGAAGCCAACCAATTGTAACTGGGATCAATCCACTTGTAATAAGGAGAAATACAATTAAAATAGGGATCAATCCACTTGTGACATGGATCAATCGAATTGTAACACGGATCGATCCACTTGTCACACGAAGCCAACCAATTGTAACAGGGATAAATTCACTTCCAAAAAAGATCAATCCACTTGTAATAAGGAGAAATCCACTTGTGAGAAGAAAACAATCACTTGTAGCATGGATCAATCCACTTGTAACTCGAAACCAACCACTTGTAAGACGGACCAATCCACTTGTAACATGGATCAAATTACTTGAAACACATACCAATTCACTTGTAAAACGAAGCCAACCAATTGTAATATGGATCAATACACTTGTAACACGGATGAATCCACTTGCAACATGGATCAATCCACTTGTAACACGGATCAATCCACGTGTAATACAGTTCTTATCTGGAGTAATCTAGTTGTAATCAAGCATAATCCATTTGTAATGCAACTAATTTGAAATAATTTATGTAATCGAATTAATTTACTTGTATTTAGACCAATACAGATAATTCTTAGTAATAAAAATCGGTATTTAAAATGGTTTTTAAAAATTTGGTAGAATTTTTTTTTTCTGAAGATTAATTTTTTAACTGAAAATGTAGATGTGTCATCTTTGCTTGAAAATTGAATTTTATAGTTTAAAATTCATTTAGCTTCTAGAAAATTCATGTTTTTTTTTTTAATTCAAAATTTATCATTTTACTTAAAACTTCATTTGTTTGGTTAAAAATCTACCTATTTTAAAAAAAAAATTATTTTTGATTTCTTTTGATTAATTATTTATTTTAATTGAAACTGTCACTAATGTATTTTTCTGTAGAAAATAAATCTTCTTTGTTGAAAATTTATGTTTTTTATTGAAAATTTGTCTTTTTGGTTCTAATTCAACTAGTTTGGTAGCAATTTTTCTATTGTTGAAAAGTGATCTGTTTAATCAATCATTTGTAGGAAATTAAAAGATGTGGTTGATCAGTATTTTTTGTTAAAAAATCTACTATTTTATTCCAAATTTGTCTTTTTGGATTAATTTTAAATAATTTGGTAAAAAAATGAATTTATTGTTGAAAATGTAAGTACTTAGTGCAAAATCGGTAGAACACTTAAAAATTTGGTTGAAATTTTTTTTTTTTTTAAATTAAATTTCGATTTTGAAATTTGTCCTTTTGTTTTTAATGAAACTATTTTGATAGCGAATTCATCTAATTTTGAAAATTCTTTTTTCGTTCCTCTCAAAATAATTTTTCAACTGAAAACGTAACAGTTCCATCTTTAGTAAAAATTGATGTTTTTTATTTGAAAATGTACGTTTTTTTTCTTTAAAATTCCATTATTTAGTTGAAATTTCGTCCTTTTTTGTTTAATTCAACTATTTTGGCAGAAAATTTATCTATAGCTGAAAATTAGTCTAATCAGTAAAAAATATTTTAGGAAATTAAAAAATTTAGTTAAAAAGTAATTTTTAGTTTGTTTCAAATTCTCTTTTTCTTAAAAATTTGTCTTTTTGGGTTTAATTCAACTATTTAAATTGAAAATATACCTATTAATAAAAATTTAACTATACTGTTAACCGTAGTTGCTTTTTGTTAGTTTAAAATTAATTTTCTGAACTAAAAATTTAACTTTTCTATTTTTAATTAAAAATAATCTTTTTTATTTTAAAATGTATATATTTTGTAAAAAATTCGTCTTTTTTGATAAAAAATTAATCTTGTTTCATAAAAACTCACGTATACGAGGAAAATTCATGTTTTTTGTGTAATTAAATTATTAGTTAAAAAATAAATCTACTTTTTAGGAAATTAAACAACTTGGTTAAAAGTAACTTTTTTGTCAGAAACTATAATTTTTCATGACAAATTTGTTCTTTTTGATTGAAAATTGAACTTTATTATGTTCTTAAAATTTTTTTGGCTTTTCGTTTAAAATTATGCATGGTAACATAATACTAAACTATTTCATTTTTAGTTCAAAATTTATGTCTTTTAGCTAAAAATTCTACATCTTTGTTAAAAATTCGTTTCTTTGGTAGAAAATTGATCTATTTTATTGAAAATTTGTTTTTTTGGGTCTAATTTAACTATTTTTGTAGAAAATTCATCTATCGTTGAAATCTTATCTGTTTAATAAATAATTGGTAGGAAATTAAACAATTTGGTCGATTAATAATTTTTTGTTCAAAATTCTACTGTTTTATTCAAAATTTGCATTTTTGGGTTTAATTCAAATAATTTTGTAGAAAATGTATTTATTGTTAAAAATTTATCTGTTTAATCAATAATTTATAGGAAATTTAAAAATTTGGTTCATTAGTATTTTTTTGCTCAAAATTCTACTTTTTTGTTCAAAATTTTTCTTATTGGGTTTACTTAAAATAATTTTGTAGAAAATTTATCTATCGTTGAAATCTTATCTGTTTAATCAATAATTTGTAGAAAATTAAAAAATTTAGTTGATTAGTAATTTTTTTTTCAAAATTCCACTATTTTGTTGAAATTTTGTCGTTTTTTATTTAATTCAACTATTTAGGCAGAAAATTCATCTATAGCTGAAAATTTGTCTAATCAGTAAAAAATATTTTAGGAAATTAAAAAATTTAGTTAAAAAGCATTTTTTTGTTTGCTTAAAATTCCATTTTTCTTGTAAAATTGTCTTTTGTTAGTTCAAAAAATTTTTTTAGTTTAAAATTAATTTCCTGAACTGAAAATTTAACTATTTATTTTGTTAAAAATTCATCCTTTTTAATAAAAAATTAATTTTGTTTTATAAAAATTCACGTGTAAAAGGAAAATTCATGTTTTTTGGTGTAATAAATCATTAGTTACAAAATAAATCTACTTTTCAGGAAATTAAATAACTTGGTTAAAAAGTAACTTTTTTGTCGGAAACTATAATTTTTCATTAAAAATGTGTCCTTTTTCTTTGAAAATTTTAACATCTTCGTAAAAAATTTATTTCTATGGTAGAAAATTGATCTTTTAGTTAAAAATCCATCTTTTTGGTTAAAAATATATAAATTTACATACTTTATAGGAAAGTACAAAAAAATTGTTGCTTAAGCTTGATATTAATAATTTTTATAATAAAATAAATAATATTTATTTTGTTAATATTTACATTTTTTCAGTACAACATTTTTTTTTTTTAAATTCAACTTTTTTTTATTTAATATGGAAACCTTTTTAGATAAGACATTAACTTTTAAATTTTTCGGTCAGAATTCCCCTTTTTTAACAAAAATTAATCTAAAATGCACAAAATAAAACAATTTCGTGAAAATTATTTTTTATTAAAAGATTTCTCATTTTAGTTAAAAGTTCAACCTTTCAATTGAGAACTTAACTATTTTAGTAAAAACTTTTTTTTTTGTTAAAAATGAATTTATTGACTGAAAACTCAACTATTTTATTTTTCCTGGAAGAATGATCTTCTTTAGTTGAGTATTCAGCGTGTTGGTTAAAAATTAATCTTTTTTAATTAAAAATTCAACTGCTCTATTAAAAATTAAAATATTAGGTAGAAAACTCGCATTTTTTATTAAAAAATTAATTATTATATTATTAAATTGGAAATAAATAAATTGTTTTTCGATTTGTCCCTGAGAGGATCGTAGAAAAACGCGAGGAGAGAACGACTAATTTGAACAAAGGCTTCATCCGGAGAAGAAAGCAACTAACTTGAGTGCAATTCGCTATTCAAATTTCTCAAGTCTCTGGGGTACCAAAGCCTGTGAAAGTGTGAAACTATCGGCTCTTCCTTTGCCTCATTAGGAGCTGAGATATGTAATTTCATTAATTACCATAATAATAAAAAGGTCTTGATGAATAGGGTGGCGCCTAAAAATTAAAAGTTCACTTTTTCCAAACTTGCCACCTCCAACTTTTTTTCTACTAGTCACAGAAACTCACTCGAATTTTTTTAAATTAAGAAAAAGTTTATAGTTATGGCACGAAATTTTATAAAACTTTGGAATTTTTTTTTAATGATACGAAAAGAGCAAAAGTAGTTTAATTATTATTTTTTAGTACTGTTTTTACAGGAAGTAAGAATACAAAATTCAAAATGATGGAAAAGAATTCTTGCTGAATAGGTGAATTCTTCATTAATTTTTTTAAACTTAACATTATTTGGAATTTCGATGGAAAATTAATATATTTTAGTAAAAATTATTTTAATCGTGAAAAATGAAATAAAATAAAGAAATTAAATTTTTGGAAAAAACACAAGGTACTATAAAATATTTACTCAAAAAATTGTTTGCCTGAATTAGAGTAGAAAAAGGGCTTTTACCCTTTTTATTTCATAAGACAAGTGCTGAGAATGTGTTCGTTAAAACCGAAGGAAATTTAACAAAAGAGAATTCACAATCAGAAGAATAAGTTTCCTATGGTTGGGTTTGAACTTTTATTTTAAAAGTTCTATGCAAAAATGTGGGAAAATTATTACAGAGCGCGCAGCGCAAAGTAAATACTTCATCGAGCGCGAAACGCGAGATAAATATGTTTATCGATTTTAAGAAATTCATGGAATTCAAGATATTAATCCAAATCGTGAAATTCATGGAATTTAAGCAATTCATAGAATTCATGCAATTAAAGAAATTCATGGAATTAAATAAATTCATGAAATTAAAGAAATTCATGGAATTCAAGAAATTTATGGAATTCAAAGAATTCACGGGATTCATAGAATTCGTGTAATACATGGAATTTGTGTAATGCAATATTTCTTGGAATTCGGAAATTTGTCGAATTTAGGAAATTCGAGGGAATTTATGAAAATTGTGAAATTCATGGAATTCGTGGAATTCAAGGATTTCTTGAAATTTCTGAAATTCGACGAATTCATGGAATTAGAGGAATTTATAAAAATGGTAAAAATTGTGCATTTCATGGAATTCGTGAAATTCAAGGAATTAGTAGAATTAATGGAATTAAACAATTTCATGAAAATTGTGGAATTCCAGGGAAATCGTGGAATTCAAGGATTTTATGGAATTTTTGGAATTCGTGGTATTGATGGAATTTAAGAAATTACAGGCATCCAATGAATGCATGGAATTAAAAGAAATTGCGGGATTCGTGGAATTCGCGGAATTCATGAAATTAGTATAATTCATGGAATTCGAGGAATGCATGGAAATCGTGGAATTAATGAAATTCCCGGTATTCAAGGATTTGTTGGAATTTATGGAATTCGTGGTATTCATGGAATTATAGAAATTTAAGGAATCCAAGGAATTCATGGAATTAAAAGTAATCGCGTAATTTATGAAACTCACGGAATTCGCGGAATTGGCAGAATTCATAGAATTAAAAGAATTTTTTGAATTAAGGAAATTAACGAAATTAAAAGAATTTATCGAACTAAGGAAATTCCCTGAATTCGCGAATACAAGAAATTCATGGAATTTAGGGAAGTCCTGGAATTCAAGAAATCCAAGGAAATCGTGGAATTCATGAAATTCAGGAAATTTACGGAATTCGTGAGATTCAGTGAAATTTTTTAATTCTTGGAATTTCAGGACTTCGTTGAATCTAAGGAATTCATTAAATTAAAGGAATTCATGGAATTCAAGGAATATACCGAATTAAAAAAATTCATTAAATTAATTGTATTTATGTAATTTATGAAATTCACAGAATTGAAGGAATTTATGCAATTCAAGGAAATCATGAAATGCAAAGCATTTATGGACTTAAAGGAAATCGCGAAATTCATGAGAAAAAAAAATCCATGCAATTAAAAGAATGTATGAAATTCCAAGAATTAATCGAATTAAAGGAATTCACGGAATTCTCGGATACAAGGAATTCATGGAATTTAAGAAACTCCTGGAATTCAAGGAATCCAGGAAAATAAAGGAATTCATGAAATTCAGGAAATTTACGGAATTCGTGAGAATCAGTGAAATTTTATAATTCTTGGAATTTCAGAAAATCTTTAAATAAACGGAATTCCTTAAATTAAGGCAATTCATGGAATTCGAAGAATGCAAAGCATTCATGGAATTAACGGAAATCGCATAAATCATGAGATTAAAAAAATCAATGGAGTTAAGAAAATTTATGGTAATCAAAGAAATAATCGAATTAAAGAAATTCAGGGAATTTTCGGATATAAGGAATTCAGAGAATTCAAGAAATTCAAGGAATTCATGGAATTCACGGTATTTGTGAAAGTAATGGAATTCGTAGAATTCATGTTATTCAAGGAACTCGTTGAATTAAAGGAATTCTTGGAATTAAACCTATTCACGGAATTCAAGGAATGCATAAAATTGAAGGAATTTACGGAATTCATTGTATTTATGTAATTCACGGAATTCAAGGAATTGAACGAATTCATGGAATCCCAGAAATTCATGGAATCTAAGAAATTCATGGAATTTAAGGAATTCATGAAACCAATAGATTTAAAGGAATTTGCGTATTTTACAAAATTCAAAGAACTCCACGAATTCCTCAAATATTGACATGTAAAATAGTTAGGCGAAATCAAAATTGACTTACTTGTCAGTGAATAAAGCTATTTTTTCTTAATTAAAAAAGAATTCCTGTATTCATTAGAAATTTTTCAACATTTTTTCAAATTTTAAATTCTTATTTGGTGTCTAAAACAGTAAAAAAAGGTTCGAATGTTAAAAGGAAGGGAAGGTCATATAAGAAGAATAAAGGGAAGTGGTGGGAGAGAAAGTTCGTTGAAGAAATGTTAAGTACACTCGAGATTCCCTGAAACGAGATTCTCTGCAACGAGCGGTCCCTCTAACGAGCACTTTTGCGTTCTCTGCAACGAACAGCTGGTCTGCCCCTCTTCCCCCACTACTACAAAATAGA